>JAULJZ010162840.1:0-26405 GCA_032270985.1 Heliamphora pulchella
TTATGGGGCAGTGGGTTTACAGGTTGTCACAACTGGTGGGACCTGTTAGTGATAATGGTATCTGCTGGTTATAGCTTGTGAGCCTCATGTCTCAAAATGTGGGCCCGCACATGGGAAGTTATAATGGGTTGAAACCAGCGACTTTGTCTTACACCATGGGCAGATAACTGTTTCTTTGTGGCGGGACCCACTCTGGTTTTAAAGTCTTTTAATTTTGCCAAGTCATGGGCTGTAGGAGTGAGGGCTTAACCTTTAGGTGGAGCTGTCCAAATGGGTCCGCAAAGGCATGTTCTGCTTGTGGGATCCATATGTGTCCTAAATCAAATTCAGAAGTGTTTAGTGGGCCCCAGTCCGTTTAGGATATCTCTCCATCGGGCTGGTTTTGTTGCATTATGGTGGTGGGATCGGCAAAATGGATTCTCATTTCAGAGGTTGTTTTGTTATATTTTGTTGGTTTATTGCGCCAATGGAATTTGTTTTGCTGCTCAGTGGTCTTATCAAATCTTTACATTGTTAGGGAGGTGTTTAATTCTACTCGTTTGGATGCGAAAATAGACTCAATGGTTTTCCGAGCGAAGGTTCTCTTGCGTAGAGAACCATTTTCTTTGTCCTCCGTAGCTTGTGGGGTTTAGATGCCTTCTTGGCAATGTTTTGGATCGATTTTGATTTCTGAGCAATTTGGGTTACAAGTGCCGGCTATCCACTCTATGTTCTTGCCGAAAGTTGTTCTCTCGTTTTCTTCCCAGAATTTTGGAACTTGTGACCTTATCGAGGACCCAATCTTCAGCATGAATTAGGAATTCTCAGTTATCCTAGCTTGTTCATTTTTAGGGGAGTTAGCTTTGGCTTCTGTCTTCAGTAATTTTCAGTGTGTCGGCGTGACATTAGCCAGCTGGGTTAGCTTGTTCTGTGGCATCCTACCCATGTGGGTTGCCCTTGGGCTTGTTAGTTATTTTGTTGTCTCCTATCCATGCAGGTTGTGCATGGTTTTGCTCTATAGTTACGTATCCCCGCCGTTAGGCGGGGTTGGGTTTCGTAAGTAATTAGTTTTTTTTTTGTTATATTGGTAAGTGAGGTAACTACTTGGGGTATGCCCCTTGAAAACATGTGCATTTTTCCTTTCTTTTATATTACAATTAATTACCCAAAAAAAAACTCTCAGTCGTGAGGTTGACGACTACTTGGACATAGTTGGGGTTTGGGTTTAGTTTTGACAAAGTGATTAATCGTTAAATTGTGGTGATTGAGCTAGCGACATATTCTATTTGCCGTACTGAGAAGATTCTGCATAATCTGTGATATTTTCATGTTCAAGCAAATGCATTTGTTTCTATATTTTCATAGAAAATGTGATGAACTATTTTTAGAATGAGTTTTTAGTTATCCTTAACTAAATAACTGTCACAAAGATAAGACAGAGGCAAATCTCACAAAGCCTCCTTGGAGTGTTGAGCTTTCTTTGGGGAGCTTTGATCCAATTTTCTTGGAGAGCTGTTTCTCTTGTGCGGGTGATGTGAGGATTATATTTATCCTTGTAATTTGTTTGTCACGTGTGCAGGTCTTTAAAGTAGGGGAGGCTTTATGAGATTTACCTCTATCTTATCTTTGGAGTGTCGAGTGATACACATGAGTAGAGTATTGTGAGGTGTTCTTTGGGTGCATGTGTTCATCAAATTTTTTCTTTATGCCATCCTTTTGGTTTTCAGGTCTCGCGTTTCGGTTACCCTTAAAAAGAAGAAACCTAAGCTGGCTTGAGGCTTGTGGTTGGTTGCTGCGATGTTTGGAATGGTCCTATGGGACACGCCTTTGTCTCTTTTGTGTTTTCCTAGCTATGAGGGTTGTTCATAGCTTTTGGCATTTTGTGGTTTTTTCTTGTATTGGTTCTATTTTTAGCTTTTATCGATGTGGGATGTTCTTATTTCTTTGTTTTTGGTGGTTATCTGCTTGGGTAGATCTTCTCTATTTGTCTAGATGTTTTCCTTCCTTTTTGTACATTGCTGGGTTTTAGAGATTGGTTGTTGGATGGAGGTTCTGCGGCTTTTTGGAGGATAGCTGCTTGTACCTGTTTCAATGGCTTCCTTGGGTCATAAAGGTTTTGCGTGCTGGCTGTACAGGGAAGCAGTTTCTCTGGGCTTCTGGTTGTTGCACCTTTTATGTGGTTATGATAGTTTTTTGACTGTGATGCTTCTGAGGGCTAATGCTCCTCAAGTGGATTCTTGTGTGGATATTCAGGTGGATAACCAGATTTCCTCAAGAGGTTTTAGTTCTGTTTGGCAAGGTATTCTGGTTACTCTTTGGGACTATTATTAGTGATGTTGGTTACTGTTAAAGCCTCAAGTTTGACTGGTTGCACTGGGCGGTTTATTTCATGCTTGGGTCAGGTGCTTTGGTGCTCTCGGTTCAGCTGTATATCCCTCTTGGATCAGTCAGATCTCTGTTGGTTTTTTTTGCTCCAGGGAGACTTTCTTTATGTCTTGGTTCAGGTGTCCTATTTTGTTATGGTATTGGGTTTGACTTAACTTATGCCAGTTTGATGTGCTTTCGGTGCTTTCCTGCTCTGGTGATATTTTTTTTTTTTGAATAATTAACTTTTACATAAAAATGAAAAAAATACAGGATTACAAGGGGCACAACCCCAGGCCTTACAAACCCCAAAACAAAGCAAACACAAAAGTAAAACCCAAACCTACAACAAAAATCGGCTTTAGGTTCAGCTATAACCAAAAAACAAAGGCAAAGGGTGATGCCCCAACCATAACTTAACAAGCTTTTTTGAGTTTTGGCATAGCTTATAAGTCAAGTTTTTTGTGTTGTTTTGTGTTTTGGCTGCCCTAGTTTCCTACTCCATTATCTTTTATGGGGGAGGCAACTGTGGTCTTCCTCTCTGTTGCTTTTTTTTAGTTTGTCCTTTGTAGGTTTGTTATCTTGTTCCAGTTCGGTTATAGTATAGCCGAAAGCCATTTGCTCTTGGTTATCTTTAGGATTGTAAGGCCTAGGGTATGCCCCTTATAAACATGTAACTTTTTTTATTTTTTCTTTAAGTTACATTTAATTACCCAAAAAAAGTAACTGTCTTTTCTGTTTATAATAATGCTAAATGCGCTCTCTTGTAACCACTGTGATTGCAAATAACAGGAACGGCTAGGAGTTGGTTCACCACAGGCGTCGTCGAGTAGTTTTTGATCTGGTGTTGGGAATCAATCATTTTAGTCCAGTTTTCCTTTGTTTAGTTTTTTGTTTTCGTTGAGTTTCATGTATAAAACCTGAAGGTTTTTGATATTTTAGAAGTAATGTATGCTCTTGGGACGGTGAATCCCTAGTGACTCATGTTTACCCCTTTGAGAAGAAGGTTTATGGTTGTTTAGAAGTTCTTGTTTGGTCTCTTAATATTATTTCTCTTGTCTTTCGCTTTAGCCACCGGTCTACATCGGGATCACATCCCTCTACAGGCTTAGTGCCTTGCGAGAGCGAGATGTTATAGCCAAAACGCGATTTTGTTTGAATAAGCGCGAAGCTTACAGCAAGGATATCGAGGATTGACTATCTGAACGCCAAGATCCAAACCCGAATCAAGCTGAAATCTAGAGAGAAGGTAGAGTGTTTGAGTGATCTTTCTATAGAGAGAAGAGGAAGCTTACACATAAAGCTTTGGCACAAGGCCCAAGACATGGGCTGTCTTATAAATATCTCACATCAGGCTATCCGCTCGAGCGATTCCCCACCAACTCAACTCTCTGCCACCATCCCGCTCGAGTGGTCATCGATGGGTGAAAACCTGGACAAAAGGATATAGAACCAATCCCACGCATGCATAACACATATAGAAACATGATATTCTATAGCAATTAAAGCGCTAACCAATACATCGAATAAACATTACGAAAATAAAATGGAACCGTGTCTCACAACTCTTCCCACCTTAAGAAATTTTGCCCCTGAAATTCAACATTGGATCTCAAGCTAGCCACCTCATTGTCGACTATCAACAATCTCCGATACAGAACTCTACAACGCTGTACAACAGTAAAGATACCAATGCAGCTCATCCCCCATAAGTGACATCTCATGACACAAAAATGTTTCCGAAAGGTAAACATCCATGCTGATTGTTTTCACGAACAAAGTCTCACTGACATTACAGTCATCCAAACATTGTTAGACAAAGATCCAACTCACACCACCGAAGTATTGAAGTACAACCCCCACTAGATGCAACAAACTCTAGCAACAAAAGCATAACCTGAGGTTAATCCACAATTGGAACTGGTCCCAAACACTCTCTACTTCAGACCGTAAGGAGTACCACCCTTGTTTTCTATTGCCACAAACTAGCTCATCTGCATCTCACAATGCCCATCAAGGGCTACTCTCATAAGCCCAAACACATATCGTCAAACTCTGACATTACTCACAAGGATTCACGTGCCTCATATCCAAGATCATGTTCAAACCTTCACAATCACATGATGACTGTAAACTCGAAGCCTCTACGCATATCAGAATGACACCACTAAAACTGACAAGATGCTCATTTCGAGCAAAAACAATAGACTTCATGTTCTAGAGAAAAGAACTCATTCAATTCACTAGAAACCCCAAAGATCACATTTCCTTCTCATGAGATACCAGCATTCCATCTAAACCTTTACCCTCTACCAATCTTCAATCAGATCCTCAATCGCGAACCACAACTCTCACCTTGCAGAAACACTAGGTGTGGCATCATTGTCAAGGCCAAGATTCCAAACAGTCGAGATTACCACCCCAGCATCACAGCCATTGAGATCAATACTATTACATGAACCCAAAGGGTCACTTAGACCAGGTACGCCACACAGACCAAACATTCCATGGGTACATACTTACCTACACGAACTCAACCACATCTCCTGTTACCACATAATGTGTACACGTACCCCATGTTTCAACGTCGGATGTCTGACTCTTAGTCAACCTTTCAACCTATAATCAATCATAATCGCCTCTCTCTATCCGGCATCAACCCAAACTCATAACACATACATCGGTTCCTCAAATCCACAACATTTTGCAATGAACCGGATACTGAAGTCTAGGCCATTATCAACCATTTTGCTTGCCAACACCTGCATACACATTCACTTGATTCCTTTATATCCATACCACACATATAGCAATTTTCAATTAGTTAGCAACACACAAGATTCTTTGATCCTTCACCAACGCCATTCAACCCATTCATACCTTTTCGCACCAAGTAACCAACTAACAACCGCCTCTCGTACTTAACACTTCTATCTTATACATAACTCCTCGTGGCTTTTCTATTCTAAACCAGACAATTACGTTGAGCCCAACAGGCCACACTGACGAAGGCTTCTCAAACATCAAATTCTTCCCAACTCATACCTTACCACATTCTCTTAATAACCTCAACTCGATTTTCTACGACTTGTATCCTTACCACAAGTAGACAACCAACCACCAACTTTGAGAAATCTGAGTAGTTCGAAACACCAAACAAAACGCAAATTGAGACTCATAAAAGATTCATCAAAAACTCACCACGTGAACAACCCAGGTACAAAGGCATCAAAGATCTCACTCTAACATAAGGATATTAACATTCTCGTACAAACCAGAATATACATGGTACATCTGTCAAACGATTTTCAACCACTCCCTTCAAAAATAAGCTCTACATCTCAACACTAACTCCCCTATCAAAAAGGGCAGGCGTTCTAGATCTACCAACCCGATATCTCATAGAGTACAACCTAAATACTCATACTCACACGGTAAAGCAAACAAACCTCCACTAGGAAACCACGAGGAATCAGTCCTACAATTACCCAATCACGGCGATATAAGTTCTTGAGGCACAACCCAAAGGACCATAACACGAATACAAGATCCACAGAGATTTTCACATTCTCAAAAAATAACCAAATTCGAACCAATCAAAGATCCTGATATCTACATCCAACCAGGATGAAGCAGCTCACATGTGACGCCCCATCTTACGGGCACATCGGGATATACGTAGCTATAATTAAGAGAGATATTCTAACCATGTATTCATAATTAATATGATAAATACTACGTCATTACAGGTTTAGAACTTGTTCAAAATATTTAACGAATACAGTCATCCAGAGAATTTAACAAAAGTTACAAAATGTTTACGGAGACTGAACAAAAGAACAAAAAGAAAGAGACTTCAACGTCTTCAAATGGCGTTGTTGGGATTGACTGGCTCCTTCCATTCACCCCGTTCCTCGAAGTCTTCTTCCTCTACGAGCACACCTTCTTCAAAAAAAGTTCTTCTTCTTTACCTGTGGCACGAATGCCATGAGCCAAAACCCAGAAATAAATTTTCTAAATCTTCTAACAAACTCACAACAAAATATCCTACAATACATATCGTATAACACCCAATACAATTTAAGACCAACGAGATAGACAAATTTGGCATTTTTAGCAGGGCAAGCATATATAAGAACAATTATGCAAGTGCATGATGCAAATGAATACGATGCAAATGTACAAACCAACATACTTCTAGAACCATAGCATGAATTCCACGCCAGGAATTATAGAGTAGACTTGATAGGAATTTGATTACCGAACCTATTCTCGCCTCGTTACAAAAGGTAAACGCTCACCTTGGCTACATGCCTCAGCCGTTTTACTCAATAGCAACGGCATGGGAGCAAGTCAACCAATTTTGTCCATCGTTATCTGGATCAACTTATCCCACATTAAGGACTACGATGCTCTTTAGGCGTCAACCCAAAGTCTAATTAAAAAGGCTAGTGACGAACCCATGGTGCCTAACCCCTTTTTATAATAAGCAATCTCCCAATTTATTTTCAAATTGTTAACCAGGGACGCCTTAGGTTCAAAATCACAGAAAGAATGATTTTCACATAACCCAACCCACAATGATGGGTACGAAAGGGACTCCGATAAACCAAGATGCAAGTGTAAGAATGCTCATGATGTGCAATATACTTCTCGTGTGCAACTAATTATAGCGTGGCATCTAAACATGGTATAGCACAAATTACCCAAAAAAAATATGGTATAGCACAAGGTAAAACTCAATAAAGCATAGAGTACAAGCATAATAAACACAACTATTATTCATGCGACATAGAATCGAACTATCGACATGGATTCATTTCATCAAAATTGTCATTTTCATACACCAATCAATCACAAAATTCATTTAAAGTCCATATATTCAAGTTCCACAATGTAACATGCCACTCATACACTTAGCCAAATTTATGTGAATGTTCAAGCTTCAATTTTAAAATTATAACAGTGTTTTGGGGCATCTAGACTTGGAGTTAAGTTTTGATTTTTGAACTCCAATTAGATAAAAATATTTCCTACAACTTTCATGTTTAACACTAAGGTCAGATCCTAAGGTAAAAAGGTCATTTGTTTTAATTAAGGGAAAATCATTCAACACTTTACAGAGAAAAATACAGAATTTGGGCCTCTGTTGGCCTCGGTTTTGGAGTATCAAATTAAGGGCTATGGATCTGATATTTGGGAAGATTTTAGTTTAAGGTGTCCTCTAAAAGTTTCATGTTTTGTGCTAAGGCTAGTTGTTTGGAACAACTTGATGATTTTGGCCAATTTATAAAATTGGTTCAGTTAGCATAAAAATGTTCAGCAGAATCGATTTTTAACAAAGAAGGCACTAGGCTTTTGGGGGACCATCCGAGGGTATTTTAGGCTAATTGTTGCTCAGTATCTAGTTTAATTTGTTAGCTACAGTTTTCATGAAAACCATTTTGTATTTGGCCATTAAAAATATGGATTTTTGGTCCCACAAAAATGTGTGACAGAGAGCTCTGTTAGTCACTGAATCACAACAGTGACTTTGGAAAGGGTTTTGACCTATCATGACTTCATATTTTTTACTCTTGTTTGGTGAAAAGTAAGATAAATATGTTATCTACATGTTTTATATTTTGAACTTAGCTTGGTTCTCACTCTAACCTAGGATTTTTAAGTCTGCAATCTAGAGTAGTCAAAATCAGACACTCTTTGATAAAAATGGTTTATCTAGAGTTCTACCAAACGAAATTATTTCAAACCAATTTTGTATGAAAGAGAACTTAAACAGCTAGCTCTAGACATAAAAAATACATTTAGAAATTTTTTTTACAATTAGTTATAGTGGTTTAAAGTTCGTGGTAGAAAATTAATATGCCCAAAAAATTAGGTTATTTAGGGTTTCAGTAACTTAGCTCATGTTATGTTTAAATTTAATGTATCTTCTTTGCATGCATGTCATATATTCATGCGTATCGAAGTTCCAGAACCTATTCAAGTCATAAAACCCAAAAACACTTACATGCAAGCATCTACGACACTTGATTTTACATGAACAGCCCCTAATCTACTCATGCGACACCTTTTTGAGTGAAATTTTGTTTCTTATTCTTAGGGTTGTTTGTAGAGATGGATTGAGGGTCATTTTATGAGAGAATAACAGAAGGTTTAAGGGATTTACTTACTTGTTTTGATGAGCTAATGGTAGAAGGATGATAGGACTTGGCTTTGTAGTACACTCCTTGGCCCTTCCTAGCTTTTGTTTTTGGGCGGTAATTAAATGTGGCATAAAAGAAAGGAAATACAAGATTACAATCGGCAAACCCCAGGCTTTACAAACCCAAGAACACAAAACCAAACAAGAGGACAAAGCTCAAAACAATAAAAATCAGCTTTAGGCTGAGCCATAACCCAAACTAAAAAACAAACCTGGCACAGATAAAAGCCAGAAAGATGAGCATAAAAACAAAACAAAACCGCCAAGGATGCCAATCCCATAACTTCCTAAAAGTAATGGAAACATAATTCGACCTAGCAATGAGAGCTAAAACTTGTGCAAGAGGAAGCAAAAACCTACCACACTCAAAGGCCGCAACATCAAGGAACTAAACTAGCACCACCAAAAGGAACCAACTGAGGTAATAACAACCAAAACAAATTTCACAAACCCACAAAACAGCTGACTGAAGCAGTAAAGGGCCACCATAAAGGCAACACCCTGCCATCGAAAAGCAGCCAAAATTGCAGCACCCAAAAGAAGACACCACCCGTTGGACAATGAACCGCAGGCCACAGACCAAACAGCTGTTACACAACCAAGCCTGGAAAACTAGCAACCCCACCTCAAAAACCGAACCTGTATGGCCATTCACCAACCAAACTCAACAACACGCACACAATCCCTTACACAAGCCATAATGGAATGGCTAAAAACAAGGCGACCACAGGAATATACACCAAACAAGAGTATGAATCTACATGCAGCCAATGGGCAACAACAACAGCCCCAATATGCCGCCAAGGGACACAAAAAAGAAACCAAACTAGCCCAAACAAGAGTATAAACCTACCCTCATAGGATAGCAAAGCAATATAGGAGCTATGAACACCCCTCATAGCTAGGGATCAAAAACCTAGATCAAGATATAAAACCTATAGCAAAACAAGACCCAGAGCTCATTAGGCTGCTATCGCCAACAAAACCTGAGGAACATTGCACACCCAACTGAGGCTTCTTCCTTCTAGGAGCTGGCAGCCATACGGACTTGAATACAATAATCAAAATAAACCAATGATAGAAAACATAGAATGCACCCAGATAGAGGTATACACCTAGCAAACAAAGAGAAAAGCTCAGCACTCCAAAGAGAAGAGGACTAATCTCACAAAACTCTAGACAAGTGTTTAGCTCAAACTCCAAAAGAAAAAAGAAGCAAATCTCGCTAAAGCTCCTCTTGAAATAACAAACTCCTAAACCTTCCATGCCAATCTGCATAACAACAAAAAACTTGCAGGGTATAAATGTTAGAAACCTCACAAAGCACTCACTCAATATTAATACATCTCTCAACACTCCAAGAGAAAGAAAGAAGCTAAACTCACAGCCATCCAAGCAAAGCTACCAAGCTGCAACAAACAAGATGCAATTAATAATAGGCAATAGTTGAAAAAATATCTTTCACCAGGCTCCATTCACCCTGGATCTCCACATTAGTCTGAGAAATAGGCACTCTCCTAAGGGTGGAAAGCCTCTCTCTCACCATCTCAAAATATCCATCAAGATTCTATCCCAGCCATTCTTCATACCCTAAAAATTTCTAAGAATACGTTCCTACCAAATACGGTAAACCGAGATAGAGAACGCCAATCTCTTGACTCTAGCACTCAAGGTTTTTTTTTTTAGGGTAGTTAAGTGGGGAAGGGGATCCCAAGGTTTGAACCCTAAGTGAAAGTGGGGCATAGGCAGCTCCTGGCCAATGGAGCCGGCCACCATTTCCACACTCAAGGTTTTACCAACCACCTTAGTGGCAAAAGCATCCTTCACCATCCTTCGTAGCTTCTTCTTCCTCCTTTCTTTCTTCTCTCCTTCTTCTCTTGAGAACACTTAGAAAACTTTTGGTGGCTCTCCCTCACTCTCTATGGCTGAAAATATAGAAGAGAAAGGAGGTGTTTGGTCTTTGTTTTATAGGAGAAGAGTTGGTGGTGTTTAATTATGGATGTGTAAGCATTTTTGAATTTTCTTGATTTTTGATTGGTTGCATGAGAGGTGGAGCCTTTTAAAGAAAAAGTTTGTAAGAAAATCAAGATGGGGAAGTCGGCTATGGCAAGTTTGGGGAACAAGAATCTGACTTTGTATTAATTTTGGGACTTAAATTGTATTTTAATACTATTTTGTACAAGAAAATGCATAAAATATTAATTTTATGTATCTTTTTGGTATCAACCTACTAAAACATATTATATTAATGTGTTTATAATTAATTTAGTCTTTTTCATAATTTATCATAATTTTTATAGCAATTAATTAAATATGTATAAGCTTTTAAGTCAATTTAAGCTAGTTTGACAAGAATTGACTTTTTGACCTTTTTTTGGGTAATTATTCGTAACATAAAAAAAGAAAAAATATACATGTTTCCAAGGGGTATACCCCAAGTAGTTACATCACTTATCAACATAACAAAAAACGAAAGCCAACAACAATTTGACACCTAACCTCGCCTAACGGTAGGGATACATAACTAGAAAGCAAAACCATGCATACCCTGCTTGGATATGAGACAACAAAATAACGAAATCAACTAAGCACAACCGGCATGGGAAGGACGCCACCCAAAGCTAACACAGCTAGCTAGAGCCACGCCTATTCACCCAAAATTACTGAAAATAGAAGCCAAAGCTAACTTCCCAATATTGAGAAAGCTAGGATTACTGAAAAATCTTAATTCCTGCTGAAGATCGGGTCCTCGATAGGGTCACAGGTTCCAAAATTCAGGCAAGAAAAGGAGAGAGCAACATCCAGCAAGAGCATCGAGAGGACAGCCGGAACCTATAACCCAAATTGTTCAGAAATCAAAATCGATCCTCAACAGTGCCAAGAAGGCATCCAAACTCCACAAGCGAGGGAAGCCAAAGAAACAAATTCTCTACGCAAGAGAATCTTCACTCGAAAAACCATCGAGTCTATCTTCGCATCCAAGCGAGTAAAAATTGAACACCTCCCCAACAATGTAAAGATCCGATATGACCCCAGAGCATCAAATCAAATTCCATTGGCTCAAAAACCAACAAATCATCTGACCATAAACCTCTGTCCAAAACAGCACTAACGTGCCTACATGAATACTGTTTGGAAATACAAGATCACCCATAATGATCTATGCGGGTCCCACGGTACAAATAAGCCAGCATAACCACAGTCCGCCGAATATAATCCCACTGCCCCATAGCATTCAATGCCTACGGGTCCCACAAAAAACTAACCGGAGTGGTTTAATCTTGATACCACCAGGCCGGGTGCCACTACAGAAAAGCAGCTTTACTCTTGAGCTGGCACTTAAAAACCGTGGGTCCCACCTAAGCACTTAGCTAATTTTTAGCAAACCAAAAGCTCGCTCATAAAACGACAGCTAGCTTCCGGTCCCATCAGTATAACGCTGCAGCAGCACAGCTACAGCCCATGGCTTCCCTATACCACTTGGGCGCCACATCAGGAAAACCGCAAGTACAGTTCAGCGGCGGGAACCCACACGCAACTAGGGGCGTGTAGCTTACTTCATCTTCTTCCCTAAATCATAGAACCAGATCTCTATGAAGAAGGATGACATGCATCGTCTCCTAGGGAAAAAACCATAGAAAACCAAACGAACCTCGAGTGGCTCTCCGTCACCGGGAAAACACATTGGAGCCATGCGGTCACATACCCAACATGTGCTGAATAATCAACTATGGACAAAACCGAACACCTATCTGAGCCATTAACGAAACACCCATCAATTGATCGTGGTCTGTGAACCAACGAAACATCTCCTTCGCTGGGCACTAACCAGAAAAGAAAACCAGATCAGCACCCCAAACCAACTGCGGTGGTGTGGCCGTGACGCACCTACCGGACATCTGTGCAACAAAACGCTTATATGACTGTGACATACACATATACCCTGCAACAAATGCGGCATCAAACGTTAACCACTATGTCTAAAGCTCAGAAATATACCAACAAAAGCATCGGGCAATTTCTAATAAAATAATCTGGACAAACGTAGAAAATCCAATAAGGTCGCCATTGATGAGACATATCAGATCTAAGAACCCAACCTGATGATAGTATATCCATGGACAAACACCCTGAGCCGTCATTGGAGAAAACTTTGCAACACCCAGTCGTCATGAATGGGTACCCTGAAGCCATCGGACATATGAGACAAAACACAATAGACATGAAGCAAAGATACGATTAGAGCCTTAAGTGCCAAAGATTCGCCCCACCATTGCCATGGGAGTGATCCAAAGGCAGTCCACCATTGACGCCTTGGGGAGAGCTTTCTCTAGAGGGAGAAGCTATCCCCCTTCCCTCTCTAAGGTTCACCTTTTTAATTTATTTATTGTGTAGAAATTTTAAATAATGATTTGTTTGCTTTTGTTAACTTATATTATTATATTATTATGTATATTACTTGTATAAAAAGTTTTGGGTCATAATAATGCATAATTATACAACTTTTTCTCATTTTCAAGCTTTAAAAGGCAAAAAGTAACTTTTTAGGCACTAATCCCAAGGTGGTCAGCCATGCAAGGGTATTTTTGTTATTTTTATTGTTATTTTATATTTTATTATTTAATTGTATCTAAATTTTTTATTTTTGGTGTCCATGTGTCAAAACTTGGGTTTTTAAAATTTTTTGCTGTACTAGGGACAAAATGGTCATTTTACCCGAATTATGAGAATTTTTTATTTTTAACTTTATATTTTATGTTATTACTTAATTTAGGATGTTAGAAGTGGCTTATGAGTGTTAGGGTTTCCCCTCTAAGTATTTGGTCATTTTAGGGTTTTAAGGTCAAATTAGGGTTTTGGGTTAAGTTAGGATTTCCATCCTTCTAGCGACCTAAGATCTTGTTAACTAACCGTCGCTAATACTAGGGCTTAGGCTAGATCGCTACACGGGTAGTTATAGTCCGGGTTGTTTCAACTAGGGTCTGGACCGGGTTGTTACATCACACCCGATAACCATCCACAAGATAACTCTTTCTCCGCCCAGAGAAATGAAAAGGTCACCCAAAAATTATCATTCAACACGATCGTACTCTTTTTTTTTGGATAATTAACCATCGTACTCTCAGTACCCATCAAAAACTCGGTTCAAAAGAACACTATCGATTTGACTTTGAGTTAACATCGACCACCACCATACAAAGGTTATTGACCCCAATCACGATAATCATACCATTCGTCACACTAAGTCCTCAAACTTAGAACCCGTTCATACACCTTGAATACCTTTAACTTCCTTATACCCCATACAACTAGTCTCACAGGATTACATGATCATTACCGGGCATACACGGAGGCATAACCCCAAACACTCCCATTACACCAAGGCCTTACCTCACTAGTTGCGCTTCATGAACCTAACTCCTAATAGGTAAACAACAATCATAGCCACGTTACAACCTTGAGCCAACTATTTGGATAAAGCCACAAGGAGAGCGCACAATGCTTAATTGAAAGAAGCTTAACTTGAGACCTCTCACCCAGATTTACCCACAACTCCCACGACTATACCAATATCATCCCCATTTTTGCTGCCCGAGTATAAAGACGATTACATACATTGGCATCCATGAATTTCGCTTACTAACCCTAGGCCACTTAAACCGTTACGGTAAACTACTTAACTTTACTACTCCACTTTTCACTTTCAAGGGTAAAACACACAACCACTTCCACACTGCGGATTCAACCACAAACAGCCTCTCTCCCTTCAATAAACATCTCATGACACATCACACTCATGATATACTATTTAGGCACTAAGCCAACCACACCGTCAAACCTTTTCACAGGTTTCTCAAACCTTGTGCGCTTAGCACTTGCGAGGGGGACAGTAAAGCGACCACGTCGTCTTGTACAAGATTAGATACTACTCACCTTTCAATTTGTCCAGGCACACCTATGTACTCACCCAACGCAGTCCCCAAACACGGCCTCCTAACCATGAGTATAACAATCAAAACCACAACAAACCTTTACTCTCGTGAAATTCCCAAAGGACAAATGCTCGTCGCACGCTAGAATCATAACCAAAAACCAATACACATTCCAACACACCTGCAACCCATACTCATTCCAACACATCTTCGACTTCACGATTAATCAACCAAACACATCCCTTAGCTTATGCACCCGTAACTCAACTTTCAAATTTCAATAAGAAACATAACTTCCAAAGCTATCATATATCACTATGACTACCAATGATACCCTAAAAACAAGGGATATGCCCAGAACCATTTTACGTTCCGTAATCTCAACATACGTTTGGCCCAGGATTACTACGCTCCCATCCGCTATGTTCCCGTTTGTACCCCAATCCCGAGTACACGGCTCATAACATAGCATGTCTCACGACGTACCTAATCCTTAACACGACCAAACCACATACACAAACCTTAATCGAGAGGGATTATCACCATCTCATAATCCAATCATAACCAATGATCTCTGAGGGTCTCAAGCACCCTATCACCCTTAATCACAAAGTCACCAGTAACACAACTCACCTCCCGGTAGTATACTTCTCAAGAAGAGTCCTCTACCACAACCAACCAAATACCCATGCTTCAACTGTGCCTAAACAAAACCATGCTAACACGAACATATAACGGGTAATTTACCAAAGTCAACACCAACTCAACTAGTTACCCCCAAACTACGAGTAAGTTCTATCATGCACCAAGCGATTAATACTCAATCCATGACCTTACCTCATAATAATCAACAACTATCGGCCCGCACCCCCATGACCCATACCAAAACCCCGACTATGGCCTCATTCTCTCCGAGGAAACATAGTTCACATATGAAAGAGATATAAAATATAACAACCTAAGGTTTGATACATCATGTTATTGCTAATACATGTCACATAATCATGCTAACACTTAGCCTCTTAAGATCATGTAAATAAATCGCACATATCGAGGAGAACCGACAAGAGGGACACGCCAATTTGGATAACCTACTTAAATTCTTTGCTAGAAAGTACATCGGCCAAATGCATTTTTAACTTGTCTTCCAAGTTTGTTAATCCAAACGCCCGAAGGTAAGACTAATCAATTCTAAAGTCCAACCTCCAAGCTCAACAAGTTATCATACTCATGTTATCAAAATATTTAAACACATACAACTAAGCACACGCAACCATCCTCACAGAGTGATGCAACACCTCCCACGGCTTCTAGGTATTCGAACCTAGAACTCTGATACCAAGTTGTAATGCTCCATTTTCCAAACAATAAAAACTCCACCAAAATCAAAACAAAAACGAGATTTTTCTTGTAAAATAATTCTCAAAACACGCCATTTTAAACCAAAAGGGAACCCAAAAGATTTTCCATCAAAAAACCTCATTTCAAAACAAAACCAAACTTTTTCACATAGCAGCTGTCCGCTCGAGCAAACCTTATACCGCTCGAGCGGTGAGACACCCGAGAGATTTTTAAGTTAAAAACCAGAAAATTTTTTCCAAATCTCAAAAACACGCCTAGAAATCTTATCTTTGAACAAGAGTTTGAAGAACCAAGGAATTTGGGACAAAAAGTTCATTTGATAAAGAAATCACTCCCTCGACTCGAAAACATATCATGAAAAGTGTTTAACCGAAACCCAAACAAGGAAAAACAACGACCAGCCCAAGGTTTCTCTCTCAAAATCATCATGACATATATGCGTTGATATAATCGCCTCACGGCTTATAACATAAGCTTTCTGTTCCAAAACATTGCATATCAAAAAATGTTCCAAGATAAAACAAAAGGAAAACTAAGAAAGTCTTTTGCCGCTTTCGACTCCTCCAAATCATCCCGAGTGTACATAAAAAAGACTTTTAAATCCCCCACCATGAGCCGAGGCTCAATAGGAAGCAGACTAGCATTAAATAAAAGCTAAATATGCTAACACAAATATATAAATATTTCGACTCGCACAACCCTCAATTACGATTTTACACAACCCACAATGATTTACATGCAACTCATGCATCTTCACGGGCTTTCACCGTAGGACCAATTGCCCCTCATTATGCATTTCTTTACGGGCTTTCACCGAGTGACCAATATCCGCCCCAACTAATGCAACTTTATGGGCTTTCACTGAGGGATCAACATTCACCCCAACTAATGCATGAATGAACCAATGTTTGCATGCACACAGCCATGTACAAATATCACATTCACATATCAATGTCATCTACCTAACCATGGAGACCAACGAACGTTAAAACGAGACTCTACCTCAAGGGTTAGCTCCAAACCTCCAAAATTAGGTTTTTGCAAATATTTACATAAATCTTTTCAATTTTCAAAAATAACACGACACATACGCTCACCAACCTTATAATAAACTATAAAAATGCACAACATGCTTTTTAGCCGCCCAAACACGACTTATACACAATGTTTGAGATTTAATGCATTTTTAAACAGTGAAAAAGCATAAAACTTCATGTAACACCCCTTTAAAACAAGATAATCTAGGATCCTACCTTGGTGAGTTAAAACTTAAAGCTTTGAACACTAGCGAGAAACCAAAGTCGCCAAAACACATTTTTGTTCATATGAATGCGAAACCCACGACAAGGATATCGAGGATCGACAATCTGAACGCCAAGATCTGAACCCAAATAAAGCCGAAAACTAGAGAGAAGGTAGAGTGTTTGAGTGATCTTTCTAGAGAGAAGGGAGGAAGCTTACACATAAAGCTTTGGCACAAGGCCCAAGGCATGAGCTGTCTTATAATTATCTCATGCCAAGCTATCCACTTGAGCAAACCAAGCTCCGCTCGAGCGGTTCCCCACCAACTCAACTCTCTGCCACCTTCCCGCTCGAGCGAACAGAGATCCGCTCGAACGGTTATCACTAAGTGAAAACCCAAACAAAAGGATGCATAACCAAGCCCACACATGCATAACATATATAGAAACATAATATTCTATAGCGATTAAAGCGTTAACCAACACATCGATTAAATATTATGAAAATAAAATGAAACCAAGTCTCACGAAATCAATTACCATAGAAGTGGTAGCCAGCTCCAGTGGCCAGGAGCTGCCAATGCCCCACTTTCACCCAAGGTTCGAACCTTGGGGTCCCCTTCCCCAATTAACTACCCAAAAAAAATCAATTACTACACATAACTCATTATTTAGCATTTTATTCAATCACATTACTTCCATATCAATTTCTTTCCATTCATTACTCACACACACACATACACACACATTACCCAAGGTTTCCCACATTCTAACTAACTCGTGGTTTATCAACAAGGAGCTGACGCCGAACGAGCTTATATGATGTGAACTCACAAGGATTTGAATCTCCTTGAACCCACGAACAAATTGAAATAAATTCAAGAACGTCAAAATCAAGTCAAGGAACAAGTCTTAACCCAATGAACTCTTGTTTCAAGAACCAAGATTGTAGCTAGGACGCCACAAGAAAGAAACCTTGATAAGTTCTTTAGTTCACTCAAGAACTACAAGAGAAATTTTATCTCAAAGAAAATTGTACTTCACTTTATTCATGTCAAAATAATACATAGAGGCTCCTTTATGTAGGAGAAGGTTAGAAGAAATTTCTTATTTTTAAGCAATGTGGGACCAACATGTGCTAGCCAAAACTAAACCTAACTAAACCCAATCGTAGGCTGGCCAAAATTACTTAGGCCCAAACCCTTATTCTTCTTATAATAATTAAAAGTAAAATCCAACAAATTAAATAAACCAACAAGCCCATAAACAGAAATATTAAAATTCAAAACATTAGGTTGTACTTCTCTCCGTAGCTTGTATCACATGAAGTGGAACAGGTTCTTCTTCTTGTGATCCCATCTTAAATGGTGGATTCTTGTATAATAAATTGGCATGCTCGGTCCAGACAGATTGCACCAATCCTTGCATTGCGTCCTTGATCTTCTTTGCTCTTGATCTTGTGATTGGCCCTTCTGGGACTTGCAACGGTTCTCTAAGATTCTGTCCACCATCTCTAAGACCACCTTGATTCCCATCATTCCCCCTCTCCTCAAAAGGATTCGACCCCGAATCGTCACCTACATCAAAAGGAGAAAGGTCATAAACATTGAAAGTAGTAGAAACATTATATTCACCTGGAAGATCGATTTTATAAGAATTATCATTGATCTTCTCTAGAACATGGAAAGGTCCATCGCCCCGAGGGTACAATTTAGTTTTTCTATGGGCTGGAAAGCGTTCCTTGAGCATATGCACCCAAACTCAATCTCCTGGCTCGAAGATGACACGCCTTCGTCCTTTATTTTCTTAGGAAGCAATCTTCTCATTTTTCTGCTCAATTTAAAGTCATACCCGCTCATGAAGTGATTTCATCAATTCAGCTTTGTTTTGTCCATCCAAGCTACTCCTATCATCAACTGCTAAAGACAACTAATCCAAAGGAGTAAGTGGATTAAAGCCATAAATAATTTCAAAAGGAGAATAAGAAGTGGTAGTATGCATAGTCCAATTATATGCAAATTCTATGAATGGTAAACAATCCTCCCAATTTTTTAGATTCTTTTGAATGACAGTACGTAATAAGGTAGATAAAGTTCTATTCATTACCTCGGTTTGTTCATCCATTTGGGGATGACATGTAGTTGAAAACAACTTAGTTCCCAACTTGCCCCACAAGACCTTCCAAAAATAGCTAAGGAACTTAGCATCACGGTCAGACACAATACTCCTAGGAACACCGTGGGGTCAAACTATCTCTCGAAAGAATAAGTCAGCAATGTGGGTTGCATCATCAGTTTAGTAACAAGATATGAAATGTGCCATTTTAGAAAACCGATCAACAAGCACAAAAATCGAATCCTTACCTATCTTTGACCTAGGTGAGCCTAAAACAAAGTCTACAGAAATATCGACCCAAGGCTCACTAGGTACGGGCAAAGGAGTATATAAACCATGTGGTAAGACTTTAGATTTGGCCTGCCTACAAGTAATGCATCGAGCACACACTCTCTCCACATCACGTTTCATTCTTGGCTAAAAAAAGTGTTCATACAATATATCTAAAGTCTTCCTTACTCCAAAGTGACCCATCAAAACACCTCCATGTGCTTCACACATAAGCAACTTACGCATAGAACTATTAGGCATGCAAAGTTTATTTTCTCTAAACAAGTACCTATCAAGTCTATAGAACTTACCGAATGCCGCCTTCTCACATGCTTCATACACACTGACAAAGTCATCATCAGTAGCATACAATTCTTTAACATACTCAAATCCCAATATCATTGCATTTAAAGTAGAGATAAGGGAATACCTTCTTGATAATGCATCGGCCACAATGTTCTCCATACCTTGTTTATATTTTGATCACATACGGAAAGGTTTCAATGAATTCCATCCACCTGGCATGCCTTTTATTCAACTTATCTTATCCCTTCAAGTGTTTCAAGGACTCATGATCGGTATGTATAACAAATTCTTTCGGCCACAGGTAATGTTGCTAGGTCTCCAAGACTCTCACCAATGCATAAAGCTCCTTCAAGACTCTCACCAATGCATAAAGCTCCTTGTCATATGTTGGGTAGTTCAAAGCTGCTCCATTTAGCTTTTCACTGAAATAAGCTATGGGCCGCTTCTCCTACAACAAAACAGCTCTAGTACCTATTCCTGAAGCATCACACTCAATCTCAAAAGTTTTAAAAAAATCTTGTAATGCTAAAATAGGAGCACTACATAACCTTTCTTTAATCTCAATAAATGCATGATTTTGATGACTTCCCCAATTAAAACCTATGGATTTTTTTAACAATTTCAGTGAGCGATGCGGTCAGTATACTGAAATCTTTGACAAAGCGTCAATAAAAACTAGCCAAACCAAACCAGCTTACACCAAGACGGTGCAAGTTTATGGACTCTAATCTCCTCCCAAAGGGACCCAATGGAGAATTTATTACCGTTGAGTGACCACTTGATTCTATCACACCGGGATGCATCAGGAAGAAAACTAATCTCCCTACGCATCTCCAAAAGATCCAGAGTCACAGCAGAGGGCCATCTCTAGCAATTACCATTCACAATCTAATTAACCTTGGCATCCAAACCCATCCCGGAGTCATGCACGATCCTAGACCCCTTAGTCTCAACCAAAGACCCCCAGGGATGCCAAGGGTCTAACCACAAAAAAGTATCGTCACCATTGCCAATCTCGTAAAGGAAAAAGCGCTTGACCAACGGTCGCAATTGGAGGATCTTCCTCCAGCACCAGGAGGCCAATTATGGGATCTTAATTGTCCAAAAGGACTTACCACGAAGAATATTAGATTTGATCCATATGCACCACAAGAACACATAGCCCCCCGTTAACAAGAACCAAATTTGCTTGGCCACCACAGCTTTATTCCACAAAATCAAAGATTTAATCCCAAGGCCACCCTCTTTGCGAGGGACACACACCTCCTCCCAAATAACTTTAGCACTAGAAGACTTCATCTCGGGGCCACTCCGCAGGAAAGCCCGGAGTAACCTCTCAACCTCCCGAAACACTTTCTTAGGGAGAATAAACAAAGAAGACCAATAAACCTGCATGGAGAAAAGAATAGAGCCAATCAATTGGACTCTGCCAGCGTAGGATAGAAATTTACTAGTCCACACCTGGATCCTACCAACAATCCTATCAATAAGAGGCTTACAATCCCAGTAAGTAAGTTTAGTAGTAATAAGGGGAACCCCAAGGTACCTAACAGGAAGAGAGCCCTGACGAAAACTAAGAACATCCAAAATCTCCTGTTTCAAAACGCTACCAACCCCAGAGAAGTAAATGTTGCTTTTTTGGGGACTGGGGGAAAGACTAGACAGTCTCTTTTCCTTGGAGCGTCGAGTTTTCTATTGTCTATTAGTTGTATATCCCCATCTGGGTGCGTGTTTCTTTTTTGTGCTTTCATTGGTTTATACTATTTGATATGTCCAGGTCCTGTTGGTTGCCAGCTCCTCGAAGGAAGAAGCCTCAGTTGGGAGCGTAATGGTCCGGAGGCTTTGCCCTTTCCTTGGAGATAGCGACCTGTTGTGCCCCAAATTATTACTTTGCTTTAGATTTTGTTGGTGGTAGTAGCTTGTTGAGCTCCTGGTTTTAATTTTGTTGCTGGAATTATATTTTCCTCCAGGTTTTGATCTAGGATAGCTGCCTCCGGAATTTTGGCTTTTCTGTTTTTCCACAGGTTTATATAGTTGCTTCATATTTTGCTCCCTAGCTATGAGGGGCGTTCATAGCTCTTTACTTGCTTTTAGTGTTGTCCTGTATGGGTCGGTTTTCCTTGGGTGGGGTTAGTTTGATATAGATTTATGTTTTTGGGAGCCTGTAGCAGTTTTTTTGGGTCTGTTTTGTTTTCTTTCTAGCAGCAGTGGCATTTTTTATGACTGTGGGAACCTGTTATATCTCTATTTTTCTTTCTCTGTCTTATATGTGTATTAAGCTTCTCCTTACGGCTAGTGTAAGGGAATGTGTGCGTGTGTGGGTGTGTGTGTTTTGTTCTCCTGTCGTTTCGTGCATGCTGTTTCAGGTTTGGGGCTATTGCGGCCGGCTTATTTTCTAGCCATTTTTTGTTCTTGATCCTGGTGCCTTCTGCTCTCCTTGGGCTGTTATGGGCTGTTTCTTTGTGGCTGATCAATTTCTACATCTGTGGGCCTGTGGCAGCTGGTTACGCTGGGTTACGGTATTTATAGAATTCTTCAACCATGAGATGTTGCCACGTTTTAGGACACGTTAGGCCATTTAGAGTTGGCAGTCGCCACAATGCAATTTGGCGATCGCCATGTTTTTGAAAAGTTCCGCAACGTTCTATGGCGGTCGCCACAATGGAAGTTGGCGGTCGCCATAACGAAAGGTGGCGGTTGCCACTTTTGGCTAGGATTTTCACAAAGTTCTATGGCGGTTGCCACAATGAGAGTTGGCGATCGCCTTACTTGGGCTGCAAGTTTCGATGGTTTGACAAAATTTCATTGGTTTGAAAATTTCGGGTTCAAATACTTAGCTTGGATCTCTTCCCGAAGATTGTACTAAGGCACTATTCCACCTGTTTTCATCATCGAATTTGCCTAAGATTAGGCGGGGTCAAATTGGGGTGTCTACACCATCCTTCTTAGGTACGAGCAATACTGGTACTGCACATGGACTCAAGCGTTCTCTCACATGTCCTTTGGCTATCAACTCCTCAACTTGCCTTTGTAGTTCCTTTGTCTCTTCCGGATTACTCCTATAGGCTAGTCGATTGGGGATCAGTGCTCTTGGTACAAAATTAATTTGATGCTCTATTCCACTAATGTGTGGCAATTCACTTGGCACCTCGGTGGGGAATACGTCTTCATATTCCTGCAATAGAGAAACAACCACAGTAGGAAAAGATTTGTCAAGCTCATTAGTATTAACACAGGCCTCTTTGTATAGAAGTACAAACATATGCTGGCTTGTATAAAAAGCACTCTTGACATCACTCAATTTAGCATAAAAACTCACTTGTTTTTTTTGTTCTCTTTTTCTACACTTTCTCTTTTCTTTTCACTCTTTTTTTTCTTCACTCTCCTTTTTCTTTTCACTCTCTATTTTTAAACTTTCAGTCTCACAAGTTTTTTTCAACTCACTTTCTCTTTTCAATTTCATTTGATCTTCATACACTTGTCTTGGAGTCAAAGGAACAAGAGTAATGGTCTTATTGCCTTTCACGAATGTATGCCGATTTTTGAACCCGTCATGAGTAACCTTTCTGTCGAATTGCCACGACCTGCCCAATAGTATGTGACCCGCATGCATGGGAACAACATCACAAAGTACTTCATTCTTGTACTTCCCAATTGAGAAGGAAACTAACACTTGCTTGTTGTTAACCTTGATCTCCCCACATTTATTTATTTTTTTGGTAATTAAATGTAGAATAAAACCAAAAAAAAGAAACATAAATACAAGGGGAATACCCCAGACCTTACAAAACCCCACCAAACAACAAAACCAAAAGCATAAAAGGCTTTCGGCTTAGCCTAAACCAAACAGAAAAAACCCAACCCAAAACTGAAAATCGCAAAGGGAGAGGCCAATGTTGCTGCCCCCATAACTGAGAGTAATGGGGGAGGAAGCTAAGCCTTACACACACACAGCAAACAAAGAACCAAAAGCTATAGA
The DNA here is from genome assembly GCA_032270985.1 of Heliamphora pulchella. NCBI lineage: Eukaryota > Viridiplantae > Streptophyta > Magnoliopsida > Ericales > Sarraceniaceae > Heliamphora > Heliamphora pulchella. The sequence goes on from JAULJZ010162840.1 coordinate 23,755, forward strand.
ACCAAAAGGCAATAAGCAACCAGCCAAACAAAACCCACAGCAAGATTGTCCAGCCAACCTCCAAAAAATCGCACCAACAACAGCCAAAACAAGAACTGACCATCCATAAAAACTGCACCAAACCAGGACTAAACCACACCAAACTAGGACTAAACCACCACAAAAAAGCTAAGGGTAGCCCCCAAACAATAGCGAGGAACAGCGCCAAGCAGCAAGCAAAACAAGGCAAATCCCATATCCACCCACAAACAGGAACAGCCAAGCGAAACCCCACAGAACAGATGCTATGGACACCCCCCATAGCAAGGAGAACAAAACAAAAAAACAAAACCTATATACAATGAAAAGAGATATCCACGAAAAGAGAAGCAACCATAACAAGACCATCCAAAACGAAAGCAACAAAAGACAAAAAACAGAAGCTATGGACAGCCCACATAGCTAAGAGAACAACACAAAATATACATAACCATATGTACAAGGAAAGAGGCTATGAACACTCCTCAAAGTTAGGGAGCAAAACAGGAGATATCCACGAGAAGAGGAGCCAATAGCAGCTTCACCGACGGGACTTCTTCTGTTTCGGATAGGTGAAAGTACAGGACCTAAGATGCATAGATAACCCATGAGAAAACCAAGAAAGGTGAAACCCACACACCCAGGGACCTCACCCTCTCCACACAGGTATATCACTCTACACTCCAACAAAGGAGATAGAAACAAATCTCACAACCGCTACTTTCCAAAACCGCTACACAAGAAACAAACGCAATTCATAATAGTTATCAAAAACTCACATCACTCACTCAATATAGGAGGAACACTAAATCTCCAAACCAAAAATCCCAAAACTCACAGCTCCTATAACTTCCATGGAGACCTACACAGCAAACAAACTTACAAGGGATTAAGATTAGAGACCTCACTAACACTCGCATACTATAAAAGAAACACTTAGCCCTCCAAGGAGGAGGAAAGGGCAAATCTCACAAACATCCATACATAACGACCAGGCAGCAACAAGAAGCAAACAATTAATAAAAAGCAGTATGAGAGAAAATATCCATCACCAAACTCCAATCACCCTGAATCTCCATGTTAGTCTGAGAGACAGGCACTCTTCTAAGAGAGGAAAGCCTCTCTCTTATCATCTCAGAGATATTCTTAAAAACACCCTCCCAGCCCTTCTTCTTGCCCTGAAACCTTCTAAGGTTACGCAAAAACACCCTCCCAACACCCTCTCAATCTCTTAACGCTAGCACCCAGGGATTTGCCAACCACCATAGTAGCAAAAGAATCCCTCCAATCCATCCAAGAACTCTCAGTCCAACTGACTCTACATTTGGCTAAGACCCTAGTCCAGATAGCCTTTGTAAAGGGGCAGGCAAAGAAAAGATGATCATGGGATTCAACAGCCCTAGAGCAGAAACAACAACTAGTATCACATCTAAGACCAAACATGCTAAGCCGGTCCCCCGTACGAAGGCGACCCCTCACCGCAACCCAAAGAATAAAGCTGACACGAGGAATATGATGCTTAAACCACACCAATTTACTCCATAACGGCACCGGTTTATGGACACGGATCTCCTCCTAGAGAGACCCAATAGAGAATTTGTTACCATCAAGGGTCCACCTAATACAGTCACACTGGCCTACATTGGGATGGCAACGGACCTCCCTTTGCATCTCTAAAAGATCTATAGTAACCGCAGAGGGCCATTTCCATTGGTTGCCATCCACAATCTGCTTAACTTTAGCCTTCAGATCAATCCCAAAATCATACACAATCCTCTACCCATTGGCCTCAACCAAGGGACCCCAAGGGTGCCAAGGGTCCAGCCACAAAAAAGTATCTTCACCATTACCAATCTCATATTGAATGAAGCACTTGACCATCGGTCTGAGCTGGAGGAGTTTCCTCCGACTCCAGGATGCCAATTGCGGAATTTTAACCGCCCAAAAGGAGTTACCACGAAGAATATTAGACTTAATCCACATACACCACAGGGGCAAGTCTCCTCCCGTTAACAGAAACCAGATATGCTTAGCCACCGCAGCTTTATTCCATAGAACCAAGGATTTAATCCCAAGGCCACCCTCTTTCCGGGGAACACACACCTCCTCCCAAGCAACTTTGGCACCCGAGGACTTCATCTCGAGGCCACTCCATAAAATAGCCCTAAGCAAACTCTCAACCTCACGAAACATTTTCTTAGGAAGGATAAACAAAGAGGACCAGTAAGCCTGCATAGAGAAAAGGATAGAGCCAATTAACTGGACTCTACCAGCATAAGATAGAAATTTACTAGTCCACACCTTATAGAGCCAATTAACCACTGCAACTTATATGGCCTAGGAAGTTTCAAGAGAGGTAACTTTAACTTTTCAACTAAAGTAGTGCTAGCCACATTAGTACAACTTTCTCCATCAATGATCATACTACAAACCTTGTTACTAATGTGGCAACTAGTATGAAAAATGTTCTTCCTTTGTTGTTCCATGTCATCCTTTTTGACTTGGGCACTTAAAGCACGCCTAGCCACAAGTGACTGACCCTCTACCGGATACTCAACATCATCATCACAAGCGGCCTCAGGTTGTGGCATTTGTTCATCCTCGCTCTCACTTTCAGTTTCCACCTCTCCATC
>JAULJZ010162849.1:0-26403 GCA_032270985.1 Heliamphora pulchella
TTATTTTTGTATTTAGTAATTTTTTATTTTTTAATTAGAAATTTTTAAATAAAATTTTGTAATTAAACAAAAAAAAAATAAAAACTAAAAAAATAAAAAACAAACTGTTTAAAGAGTGATGCACAGTAATTTTTATTTAAAAAGTTAACGTAAATTAACTTTTGGTTCTAAGTGTTACAAAAATAAAAATGTAAGGGATAATTGCACTTACCTCCCCTGAGGTTTAAGCTTATTACAGGAATTTCCACAGTGGTCTCTAAAATTACACTAACCTTCCCTGAGATTTAATTTTTAACATCAATTGCACCAAACTGTTAAAATTTCCATTGAAATTTAACAGAAACTGCCCCTTCCACCCCAAAACTACCCTTCAAACCCTAAAATCACCGTTCAAACCACCTTTTCTCCCCAAAATCACCCTTCTCACCCAAAACCACCCTTCCCAAAACCACCATTCTGTTGAAATTTGGGATGAGAATGGTGGTTTTAGGGGGGGAAAGATGGTGAGAATGGTGGTTTTGGGGTGGAAATTGTGGTTTTGGGGTGGGATGGCCGATTTCTGTTAAATTTCAACGAAAATTTTAACAGTTTGGTACAATTGATGTTAAAATTTAAATTTCAAAGGAAGTTAGTGTAATTTCAGAGATCACTGTAGAGGTCCCTATAATAAGCTTAAACCTCAGGGGATGTAAGTGTAATTATCCTAAAATGTAAAGGAATGCAGTGATATTTCAAATAATAGAGGGGTGTCAGTGTTATTTTTCTTAAATACAAGGGGTGTATGTGTAATTTATCCCAAATAACAAATATTTATCTCAAATTATCAAACAACAAAATAACAACAAAAGCTAATAGTCCCACAGTCCCAAAAGCTAACAGTTCCACAGTCACAACAAATATTTTTTATATATTTTTATATTTACTTTTATTTTTTATAAAAAAGTTAACAATACACAATTCATAAAAGGAAAACAGTAACAATCCAAAAAAGCTAACAGTAACAAACCAGAAAAAAGCTAACAGTCCAACCCCGACACCCATACAGGCCACAACATTTGTCCTTTTAGAATAGAAAATAAAATCATATTTTAATTTTTTTGGAGTCCCATAGGCCACAGCATTTTTATTTTCATTTTTTGGGAAATCGCAATGGTCAACAAACAACAAGAGCAAAGCAACAAGCGGAGAGATGGATGTCAAGGTTGTATACTAAAAATTATGAATTTTATTTGGCTTTAGTATTTTATTTTATTTTAATAAAATTAATTTTTTTATTTTGTGAGAATCTTAATAAGCAATGTATGCAATATCATTTCTTTAAATGTTATGCATGGATGTCCTTTATTCTATACAGTATTTAATTTGGTGTGTAGAGTACGGCTTACACACAGAAGACCAGATTATAGATTCTTGCAGAATATAAGTTTGTTGTTTACAGTTTAGATGGAATTTGTGAGACTGTGACCCGTTTCAGTTTGGAATGATTAAGTGTTCGAGTTATCTCATAACCTCCAGAATGTTTTAAGTACATCTTTGGCACGTGTTCGAGTTCCGTTAAGGTTTGTTTGGGTTCAAAAGAGGCACATTTGGATTGGTTTTAGGTCGAAAAACTAGTTTCAGCGTCGGAAACACTCTGCCCAACAGTTCGGTCGACTGAAGGGCTTGGTTCAGTCGACTGAACCGAGAATTTTGAGTTTGGCCGACTGGACTGAAGGGTTCGGTCGACTGGACTAAAGGTTTTTGGCATTTTTCGATAAATATCAGGCGTGGAGATATTTTGGGATATTTTTTATTTTCTAGATCTGATTTCTCTCTCCCATTTCTTTGTCTTCTCTCTAGATTCTAAGGGCCCGGGACTTGGTTTTTCGCGAACGAACTGCGAATTCTTGCTGTTGGTGCCGAGGGATTCACATATATCCGGACAGATTTTTGTTTCGTCGAGGTTCAGTTTTTGAAGATTCGAGTTTTGACTTGCTGAGGTAGGATTCTAAACCCTACTACTGTATAAGGGTGATTTGTGCAATTATACGTGTTTTTACCGGGTAAAAAATACATCAAATATGGTTTTCATGTTTAAACTTTGGTTTTTAGGTAAAAGTGCAATTTTTCGCCTTTCTTGATTTATTTCATGATATGGGTATGTTGATATCCGTAATTTTCAAAATGAGGTTAAAAAACGAGGTGTTTTGAGAAAATGGTGAAAAATGTGCTTTTTTTTAGGTTTAGAGCTAACCCACGGGGTTGAGTCTCAACTCTTAAACGTTTTGCTAGAAATGATTTTTGATCTCCATGGTTAATGGATTGGATCATTTTATACATGTGTTGTATAAATGTTTTGTGGGTTTTTAAATGTTATCCATAGATGTACCGTAACACAGTGTGTGTGTGTGTGTGGTTGTATGTGGGCCTGTAGTGCTCCTCGGTAAAAGTTCAGAAATGTGCGCAGTGTAGGTGCTCTGTACCTTCGGGTTAAACCCCGTAAATTGAGTCGGTTGCCTCCGTGAATGGCGATGTGTGGGTGCTATGGACCCTCGGGTTAATGCCCGTAAATTGAGTCGGTTGCCTCTGTTAATGGCATTGTTGTTGTAACTCGGTATAGAACTTGTCATTACCAAGCCAGTCTATGTGACTTGGGTAATGGGCAGGAGTCTATAGTTGTTACCCTTGTCTGTGTGACAGAGTCGGTACATAAGATTTCATTTACATCTTTCTTCTCGGCTGTGTGACCCGAGTGGAGCATACGATTTTATTTACTGCTTTCCCTTAACTGTGGCATGATATCTGTTAGGATGATATACATAGTTTGAAGGATGGAAAATGTGAGTTTTATGAGATAAAACCTTTATGAGGCTCGTGTTGACCTGATGGAAAACTGTTGGTTTTTTAGAAAAAAACCTTTTTGGCTCCTGTGGTTGAGCCCATATGCTTATAATTGCATAGCCTGCTTTACAGCTTTACTGTCTTTTCCTATTGGGCTTCGGCTCACGGTGTGGAATTTTCTGAAAACCTTTTTTAGGTGTACGTGGTTCTATTGGGTGACCTTGAGGTGCCCGGAGGTGGCTGTTGGCTAGACCCTGTTTGGTCTTTGTTTAGTAGTTTATACCTTTCTATATATGTTTCATGTTGGTTATAACATGTTGTAATGCATATATAATTCTTATGGATGTATGCATGTTTTAATGCTTTTTAGAGTAACCTTGGGTTTGTTGTGTCATAATTTTCATTGTTCAAATGGTTTTCTGCTTCATTCAAATTCTTGTGCTTCGAGAAAAAAAATTTAGAACAGCTTCCACATCTTTTAAAAGGATTTTCTTTACCCGAAAAGTATATTTTGTTTTTAAAAAGGGTTTGGCTTGTGGGGCAGTAATCATAGTCTCTTGGCTATTCTATCAGATTAAATAAACCCTCGGTAGCATGTTTTTTAAAGCTTTTAGCCTTGTTTGGGCTTTCTGGTCTTAAATCTCTTTTGTGTTGGGACGGTTTAGTGATGCTAGTAGGATCTTCGCGTGACCCAGGGTTTAGGGCATGACAACTTGGTATCAGAGCTCTGGGTTCGAATACCTATGAGCCGTGGGAAGAGGGTGCGTTACCTTGTGAGGATGTGTGTGTGCTTGGTTACCTGTGTTTGGAACATGAGCATGTTGATGTCGTGTATATGTGATCATGGAGGTTGGACCTTATGATTGATTAGTCTTGTGTTTGGATTAACAAACTTGGGAGCCAAGTTGGAAACGCATTTCGCGAACATGATTTCTGGCAAGAAATCTCAGTGGGTTATCAAAAGTGATGAGTCATTCTTGTCGGTTCTCCTCAGTATCGATGTTATGTCTGCATAATCGTTGTGGCAATGTGTTAGCAAGATTATGTGGTATGTGGTAGAGATAACATGATAGATCGACCATAGGTTGTCGTGTTTCTTGTTTTCTTTCTTTACATATAACCTGTACACCCTTCGAGCCAGTGAGACCGTGGTTTGGGTCCTGAATGTGCGACTCGGTTGTTATCAGTTGTAGAGGTAAAGTTATGGGTTGAGATCGATCGCTCGGCGTAGTGTGGAACTCCTCAGTGAGTCGAGTTTAGCCATGTGAGGTTGGCCTCGGTTGGCAAACCATTGAGTGTAGTCAAAGCTTAGTTGCTGACTTTGGCTTGTATAGCTGGTTTCTCTTGAGAGTAAGTTATTGGAGGTTAGAGTTGTGTTATGGATAGCCTTGTGAGTAGGGTTGACAGGTTGTTGGAGACCCTGGGAATTAGTTGTTAAGACTAGATTGGTGAATAGATCTGTGGATCGTGATAATTCCTTTTGGGTGAGGTTGATGCATGTGGTTTTGGCTGTGTGATGGATTAGGTACGTCTTGAGCCATTCTATGTCTTGAGCCGCGCACTCAGGATGGGGTAAGGACTAGAACATAGTGGATGAGAGCGTGATAATCCTTGGCCGTGTGTGTGTTGAGGTAGCAGAACGTTGGTTCTGGAGATATTTCCTGGTAGTCAGGATGTTGACGGTAGTCAGAGTAGCATTTGCGGATGTTGTTGGTAAGTTGAGTGGTCTGATGAGCATGGATGTTTGAGAATTGAGAATTGAGTGAGGGAACTCAAGGATATGGGAGCGTGTAGTGGCCTCGGGGTTGTGGATTCCTATGGGAATGTTGGTCGGTGGTTTGGTAGATATCCTAGCGATTAGGAGTTCGTGTTTGGGGAGCCGTGCAGGATGCATGAGGTTCGAAGAGATCGCAGATGGCTTCGAAAGTGTGGTTGGTTAGTGCTGAGATGATGTATCCTGAGTATGATACGTCTGGAGGTTGTTTGTGTTCAACCTTGGGTTCAGAGATGGGTAGGTTGTTTGCCCATAGGACCGAAGTGTGGAGTGATAGGGTTCAACAGTATCCCATGTGGTTTGGCTAGCCTGGAACGATAGGTGAGAAATCGTGGGTTACGATACCAGTGATTGGTGTGCGCTTTGAAAACAGAAGTGCGGAAGGTGTTTGCATGATTAAGGGAGTTGTCAGTAACTCTAGACGAGAGGTCTCAGAATTGGGTTCCATGTGTGTGATGCCGTGCGCTTTCTCCGTAAGTTGCGTGGGCTCGGAGAGGCCGTGATGTGGCTGTGGTTCGCCTAGCAGGAGTTCGGTGAGTAAGCGCAACCTTCTGGAGTGAGGTCTTGGGCACAATGGGATGTGTTATACTAGGTGTGCAGATGGATGGTGTTCATGTGTGTGAATGACGCCGAAGAGTTGAGAACCTAGTGTAGCGGATGGTTTGAATACCGTGATCGGGGAGGACGGCGACTGTTCGATTGTGGTCGATGTGGCTTCAAGGTAAGGTTTACAGGGTTCTTTGGGGGCCAAGTGTCGATGAGTATTGGAAGTACACTGAGATTGGGTCTTGGGTTTTGTTGACCCTCTTCTTCTCTCTGGACTGAAATAGAGTTTCTTTGTAGATGGTTATCTGGTGCGAGTTGTTTCATCTCGGTAGGACAGAGAGGTTGGGTCCCACATTGAGTCAGGTTTTGGTTGTGGTCTGAGACCGTGGAGTCTCATTGGATTTGGTATCCATGTCGTGACCCTTGGAATTGTGACTCAGGGACTTGTATCGCCGTGATTGAGTGATTATGGGTTCGGTTCTTCGTGGTCTCGACGCGTAGTGCATGGATGCTGAGTATCCGTGTATGACTTGGGATCCGATTGCTCCCGCGGTTGGGGGACCATAAAGAATCACATGATGGGATTGTATCCAATGGTGAAAGATCATGAGTATGTACTAATGTGGTAGACATCATAGGTTGTGGTAACCTAGTCAGTGTGGCTTGTAGATATGATGGTTGAACCAGTTGGGTTGTGTTCCCAGTGAAGTTAAGTTGGTAAATCAGGAATGCTTATGCTTATTCTTGTTAGCAAGGAAGTTACGGTTGGGACCCAGAGTTCTTTTTGTAGTGATCAGCCGAGGATCGTTAACTGTTAAGTGTAGCTTGTCCAGGATTGTACGGGTATGGTTATACATCTAACTCGTGATAGAGTGGGAATTTTATCGCACAGTGTAGTTTTGATATGCGTATGGTGGGTTTCTGATAAACTTTTGTGAGTCTGGTTTTTATTCTGTTTAAGGACTTGGAACTGTTCAGAGTTCTTAGTGTTGAGTTGTGGTTGTCGACTGTGGTAAGCGTTGTGCCTTGGCATAACAGTTCGTTTGGATGGTGATCCCAAGAGTATGCTAAGGTACGAGTTAGAAAGGATTTGATGTTCAAGAAGTTTTGGTCGCAGTGGCCTGTTCGGATCAGTGCGATGAGTTCTGTAGATGAGGAAATTGCTAAGTATAAGAGGCAAGTCTTGGTTGGTGTCTTGGGTTTGAGTATGTGTTCTGAGTTAGAGTTGAGGTTGGATGCTGGTCATCTTGTTTGATGTGTTGAACGACAAAGATCAGGTTTGATGTGAGGTTGAGCTGTAGTCTTGGTCTCAGTAATCTAATGGTGAGATGTTGCATTATGCAGTGATGAGCGGTTACATGGGAGGCATGGTTAGGTTTGTATAGGGCATTGGATACCTTTGAGGTGTTTTATCTGTGTAACGTGTTTGGTAAGTGACTTGTTTAGGTCAAGCGACTTGTGGTTGTGATGCCGAGTTGGTTTTCGGTTGTGTAGAACCTTATCTAGGACAATGGTGTGCATGGTGAGACGCGATTGAGCCAGTTTGTGGCAGTAGGAACAAAGTGGTAGTCTCTATGTTCTGGAATAGAGAGTGTTTAGGAATAGGCTCCATGGTAGCTTGGTCTCGTATGATGCGTTTGTCGTCAGAGTGGTTTGAGTTCGGCGAGAGTCAGGTTTTGAGAAATGGTGGTGTGAGCTGGATTTTGATCCGGTGTTTCAAGGATGTTTCCGAGATGACAGTGATGTCGGTGGGACTTGAACGTATGGGCAGTTTGTGTGGAGATTGAATCTTCAAGTCGTGTTTTCCTCGTGTGACGAAAGGTTTGGGGTTTTTGTTGCTGAGGCATGCCTGTTTTTGTACCGTGTTGTCAGGGCTTTATTTTTACTGTTGTACGGTATTGCTGGGTTTATATCATAGCTTGTTGATGGTTGCGGAACAGTGATTGGTTTGAGTTTTAGTGTTGAATTTCGAGAACGAAATTCCTTTAAGAGGGGGAGAGTTGTGAGACCCCGACCCGTTTCAGTTTGGAATGATTAAGTGTTCGAGTTATCTCGTAACCTCCAGAATGTTTTAAGTACGACTTTGGCACGTGTTTGGGTTCTGTTAAGGCTTGTTTGGGCTCGAAAGAAGCACGCTCGGCTTGGTTTTAGGTTGAAAAACCAGTTTCAGCGTCACAAACACTCTGCCCAGCAGTTCGGTCGACTAAAGGACTTGGTTCAGTCGACTGAACCGAGAATTTTGAGTTCGGTCGACTGGACTGAAGGGTTCGATCGACTGGACAGAAGGTTTTTGGAATTTTTCTATAAATATCAGGCGTGGAGATATTTTGGGATATTTTTGATTTTCCAGATCTAATTTCTCTCTCTCATTTCTCTGCCTTCTTTCTAGATTTTGAGAGCCCGGGCTTGGTTTTCCGTGAACGGACTGCGAATTCTTGCTGTTGGTGCCGGAGGCTTCACATATATCCGAACAGATTTTTGTTTCGTCGAGGTTCAATTTTTGAGGTTTCGAGTTTTGACTCGCTGAGGTAGGATTCTAGACCCTACTGCTGTATAAGGGTGATTTATGCAATTATACGTGTTTTCACTGGATAAAAAATACATCAAATGTGGTTTTCATGTTTAAACCTTAGTTTTTGGGTAAAAGTAGGTTTTTACGCCTTTGTCGATTTATTTCATGATATGGGTATCTTGATATCCGTAAATTTCAAAATGCGGTTTGAAAACTAGGTGTTTTAGGAAAATGGTGAAAAACGTGCTTTTTTAGAGGTTTGGAGCTAACCCGCGGGGTTGAGTCTCAACTCTTAAACGTTTTACTGAAAATGATTTTTGATCTCCATGGTTGATGGATTGGATCATTTTATGCATGTGTTGTATAAATGCTTTGTGAGTTTTTAAATGTAATCCATAGATGTATCGTAACACAGTGTGTATGTGTGTGGTTATATGTGGGCCTGTAGTGCTCCTCAGTGAAAGTCCGAAAACGTGCGCAGCGTAGGTGCTCTGTACCTTCGGGTTAATCCCTATAAATTGAGTCGGTTGCCTCCATGAATGGCGATGTGTGGGTGCTCTGGACCCTCGGGTTAATGCCCGTAAATTGAGTCGGTTGCCTCCGTTAATGGCGTTGTTGTTGTAACTCTGTATAGAACTTGTCATTACCAACCCAGTCTGTGTGACTTGGGTTTAGGGTAATGGGTAGGAGTCTATAATTGTTGCCTTTATCTGTGTGACAGAGTCGGTACATAGGATTTCATTTACATCTTTCTTCTCGGCTGTGTGACCCAAGTGGAGCATACGGTTTTATTTACTACTTTTTCTTAACTGTGGCATGATATCTGTTAGGATGATATGTATAGTTTGAAGGATAGAAAATGTGGATTTTATGAGATATAACCTTTATGAGGCTCGTGTTAACCTGATGGAAAACTGTTGGTTTTTGAGAGAAAAACCTTTTTAGCTCTTGTGGTTGATCCCATATGCTTATAATTGCATAGCCTAATTTACAGCTTTACTGTCTTTTCCTATTGGACTTCGGTTCACGGTGTGGGATTTTCTGAAAACCTTTTCAGGTGTATGTGGTTCTGTTGGGTGACCTTGAGGTGCCTGAAGGTGGCTGTTGGCTAGACCCTGTTTGGTCTTTGTTAGGTAGTTTATACCTTTCTATATATGTTTCATGTTGGTTATAACATGTTGTAATGCGTATATAATTCTTATGGATGTATTCATGTTTTAATGCTTTCGAGAGTAACCTTTGGTTTGTTGTATCACAATTTTCGTTGTTCAAATGGTTTTCTGCTTCATTTAAACTCTTGTGCTTCGAGAAAAATTTTTAAAATGGCTTCCACATCTTTTAAAAGGATTTTCTTTACCCGAAAAGTATATTTTGTTTTTAAAAAGGGTTTGGCTTGTCGGACAGTAACCGTAGTCGCTTGGCTACTCTATCAGATTAAATAAACCCTCGGTAGCACGTTTTCTAAAGCTTTTAGCCTTGTTTGGGCTTTCTGTTCTTAAATCTCTTTTGTGTTGGGACGGTTTAGTGATGCTAGTAAGATCTTCACGTGACCCGCGGTTTGGGGCGTGACAGAATTAGATAAACCATCGGTACGACTGTAGCACAAAGTTTTAGTAGGCCTGTATTGATTACGAAAAATAGATAATAGCATCATCTATTGTTCCAACTCGCTGTGCTAGTACACTTTGTATGCATTAAACAGGACCACATTGAGGTAATTAATTTTATACTGACTATATAAATTAATTTATACCCCATGGTTATTATGAATGTTTATACACTTAATTTCAAAATAATTATTATTTGCGTATATTTAATATTCGTTGTTTTGATTCATTAGAGAGTGCGATCTTTTATGGATCAATAGTCCTAGTGAGTCGGATAGGGTATTAATTATATGATGAATATTAATTATTGACGGAATCCACGTCTCGATTGTTCGGGATTGATGGTACCCCATTAAGAAAGCTGATAAGTTTTGACTAGGTCAAACCCTGTATGTGGATTTAATTATTCGGCAGTCAATTAAGTTAAGTGGAAGGACTTAAGAAATTTTAAAGATGCCGATTAAATTAAATTATCAGTAATTAAATTTAATTAGCAAGTATCGAGAGTCTTAACGTGGGGAGATGAGTTAAGTATTTAATAACAAGAGCTTAATGTAAATTAGTCTTGAGATTATAGCTAAAAGTGCAATTATAGTTTTTTGGTGGTATGAACTGTAATTTAGTATTTTATAAAAATTACAAAAATCGCTGCAAGATTTTCATAATTACAGAAACCGCTGAGAGGTTTGCATATTTACAGAAATCGCTGGAAGGGTATCTGAGTCACACTGGAAGTTTATGTCATAATTACTCCACAGGTCTCTACTATAGCTTATAAATATATGGGTAGGCTACATCAAATTCATAAGTTGTCTTTCAAGACTAAAGTTGTCCAGGTTCTGTCGGTACTAGTTGTCGAAGGATCGTAGCGCACACTACATTCGGGAATCGCATTATGAATATAGTAAAAGGTCTGACCGGATCTTCAACTCGAAGAATCAAAATTCGTAGCTGAAGAATCGACCAAAAGATATTCATCTGAATTAACTGTGATGGCAAGAGTTTTTATTTTGATCATTCGACATCAAAAAAAATTTATCTGGAGCCTATTTCGACGATTGCCCATCCAGTTTTATTTTTTTTCGAAAAATCATTTACAAATCAATGATCTTAGCAGTTTGACTCCAACAATTGGTATCAGGGGCGTTTTTATTTTATTTACGGTTAATCGAGGGGTCGGGTAGATTTAGAATTATGCTAACTTTATTTTGTAGGCATTTTAATTCCGGTTTTATGACCGTTATTCTATTCATATTTGATTGAATGGATAAATGATGATTATTATTTAATTTTTAATCTAGAGGGTTGATGGTGATAGTTTAAACTTTTTTAGTTTTGAATGTGAGCCTACGGGACATAAATTTTTGATGTAAAAATATTTATTTATTTTTAAATATTATTTAGAATATTTAAGAACAAGTTTGAATGTCCAAAAACACGAGGAACAAGCGGCGGCATAACTGGTAACACCAGATGGTTTCGAGTGGTTCATACCACAGATCGCGGTAGTTTTTCTATAATTTTTCTAACAAGTTTTTCTGGCAATATTTCTACAGTTTTAGGTTTTAAAAATAGCAATAAAACAGTTCCTAGAAACATTCAAAAAGTAATGAAAAAATAGCCCGCTGGCAGTGCTTTTGGCGGTGACGGTTCGGACCATTTTTTGTGATTTTTTTGGTGTTTTCGAAACTGTTTTGGGCAGAATTTTAGGTGTAAAACAAAAAATAGAACATACCTGAAAAACAGTCCAAAATGGGAGAAAAACAGCCATAGAAAATTAGGCAAAAAGCGGCGCAAGGCGGCAGCGGTTTCCTGTGGCGGTAGCGGGCTGTTCGGGGCCATTTTTTGATGATTTTTTATACCATTTTTTAGGCGTTCTTCAGGGCATTGTATTGTTAGATATCAGTGTTAAAAATAGTGAAAAACGGGAGCCGAATCAACCATGAAAAAAGCAAAAGCATTTGGAGCAACAGGGGCGGCATTGGGTAGTGCAGTGCAGCAGCTTCTTAGGACATTAAAACCTATTTTTTGGGCTGTTTTCGATCTCATTTTTTAACCAAAAAAAATAGTATTTTTTGTAAGCAATATTTCAGAAAAAATAAAGACGAAAACGGAGTTCGGATGAGTCCGGAACGGTCTTGAGAAGTTGGCCGCTACTAGGGGTGGCACGGCAATAGCGGTGGTGGTGGTTCGGCAGCCATCGAAAGCCATTTTTCTCGATGTTTTCAAATCAAGGTTTTTATAGAAAAATAGTATACTTAGTTAACTACGTTTCAAAAAAACGAGGACAAAAACGAAGTTTGGAAAGAAGTTGAAAAAGCCTCGGGAAAAGGTTAGTGCAGTGCTGCCGGCGGTGGTGGCTGGTTTTGGGACTTCTGGCGGTTGTTTTCTACTATGTAATGATCCAGATATATTGTATATCTATAACACTGTGATTGGATGAGTCCTTATTCGATTATGAGAAGAATAAGAAGCTTTCTGCAGCCATTGAAAAACTAAAAGTTTATCTACATACAGGAACTTGAAACTCGATAGAGTTTCATTTCGATCATAAAATCGGACTATATATGACTTGTTTATTTATTATATAAACTATGTGGATGATTGGTTTTATACTTCCTGTTTAATTTAATTATGTTGAGAATATTTGGTTTTAATTAATATTTTGTAAAGGAAAAATAAAATTAAGTTTTTTTAATTAAAAGTTTTTTAATTAAATGGATAAGTTTTAGATATTTTATTTTTACAAAATAACATGTTTAAGATGATTTTTTAAAAATCCGATATCTTAGAAAAATGTAAAAATTAATTTTGAATTTTGGATTAATTAAATAGAAAAATATTTAATCTTAATAAATTATTTTTTTTGAAAAATATGTAACGTAAAAATAAAATATTTGAATGCCCTTAATCATTACCTTAGCTGTAAAGTAAAGAAAAAACTGTGCATTCATCGATAATTTTATTTGTTACGCATTAGAACACGAAAAGATGATTTGACAAACCAATATCTTTTGGATCTTGTACACCGAAAGTTGTTTTCGAATCTTTTGGATCGTGTGGTTTTTAAAATTAATAAATTTATTTTAATTAAACGAATTTTTATAACTCTCAAAAATAGTTTTAAAAACTAAGTGGGTGAGAGAATATATTGACAGACAAATCCCACGGTCTCCATCACCAGTTCGTAGGTGATGTAATTAATTCAATGTATTGGCAGTAAGGCTTTCCTTCCAATCGAACAGAATTAATTGCGGTATCGCCAGTACGAACCTCCTTTGAAAATAATTTTAAATAATTGTTATCGTGGATCACTTCTCCATCTGAAGATTTCATCACGAAGCGAATAATTTGGGATTAGGTGTTAGTTAACACTTAGCTGTAAGTAATAGTATCCTCTCTTTCTGAGTCACTATTATTATTTATTGGACCGAAACTGTGTCATCTATTTAATTTTACTTGGCATGGTCTGTTGTTTAGATAGTAAAATTAATAAAAATTGACTTGTCTGGACAAAGGATTAATAGTAGACGTCCTCCCCATCGAGGCATGCTATTCATAGGGTACCAGACTACTGGCAAATTTTTTTTAAATGGTAGTGGGAACCAATTTTAAAATAAATTCAAAATTTTGCTCGTCATAATTAACGGTGATTTTAATTATGTGATTGTCACAGCGATTTTAAATGGTAATGGGAACCATTCACGGAGGCAACCGACTTAGTTTACGGGTTCACAACCTGAGTGCTCTAAGCACCCACCAACCACTTAGTTTACGGGTTCACAACCCGAGGGCACTAAGCACCCACCAACCTTGATTACGGGAATTAATCTGAAGGCACGTAGGGACCTACTCTGTGCATGTTTTTGGACTATAACCGTGGAGCAATGGAAGCCCAACTCAGCACACCCACTGCCACGGTACATCTATGGAAAATATTTAAAAACCCACGAAACAGTTTTACATTACATAAGTATGAAAAGTGATCCAATCCATTAACATGGAGATCTACAAGCATGTAATAACATATTTCCAACAAAACTGAGACTCAACCGCAAGTGTTAGCTCCAAACCTCCAATAGTAGGTTTTCACAAAATCCACAAACACCCCGTTTTCAAATCTCTTTTTGAAAACCTCGGATATCTACACATCCGGGTCATATGTAAAATCAAGAAAAGGTATAAAACCCACTTTTTACCCAAAATCAAGGTTTAAAACATGAAATCACATTTAATGCATTTCTACCCGGTGAAAGCAATTATAATTACATACAACACCCTTTAACAGTAGTAGGGTATAGAATCCTACCTCAGATAGCTAGAAGCTCAACGCCTCAAAATCCAACTTCGTCGGAATGAGAATCCGTCCGAATGGATATGAAGCCCATGTCACCGACAGCAAGGATCTGCCATCCAACCGTGAAAAACTAAGCCTGGGCCCTCCCGAAAGCTAGAGAGAAGGTAGAGAAATGGTGTAGAGAAAGAGATATACTTGAAAAAGATATTTTGAGACTCAAAAAAATATTTTGTAAACTTTATAGATTTTTGCGCCAGGACCCCACCGCTCGAGCACCCAAGCACCGCTCGAGCAGACCCCTTGCCGACATAAGATCTACCACACCATCGCTTGAGCACCCAAGCACCGCTCGAGCGGTCACTTCACGGACCAACACTCTGCCACCAGCCCGCTCGAGCGCGCTCCCACCTCTCGAGCGGTCGTCGCTGGGAGAAAAACCGTGCAAGGCAACCAAGCCGAACCCCCACATGCATAACACGTATAACACCTATACATACAAAACATGATGTTCTACAACTTGAAACATAAACCATACACCAAAGAGATACATATACTAAAAGGAACGTGTCGAACATATATAAATATCTCAAAAAGAGATGGGTCCGGGTCTCACAACTCTCCCCCCTTAATGAATTTTGCCCCCGAAATTCACTAAAAGGTCACGAGGTAAATAGGTCTGGGTATCTAGCACGCATCCCAGACTCGAGCTCCCATGTCGCTTCTTTAACCCCGTGATGAAGCCATAGGACCTTGACATAAGCAATTGTTCTGCCCCGTAACACCTGCTCCTTTGTATCAAGAATCTTCACTAGACGCTCCTCATAAGTGGCATCCTCATCAACCTGCAGCTCAGTCCAATCTAACGCATGTGAAGGATTAGGCTTGTGTCTCCAAAACATAGAAACATGGAATACGTTATGCACAGATGCTAACTGAGGTGGCAAAACCAAACGATATGCAACCTCTCCAATCCTGTCAAGGATCTCAAATGGTTCAATGAAGCACGGTGATAGCTTCCCGCTGTGACCAAACCTCATCAAGCCTCTGCGTGGCGAGACCTTCAGAAACACGTGATCTCCCACTTCAAACTCCAATGGCCTTCTCCTCTGATCTGCATAACTCTTTTGGCGGCTCTGTGCTGTTACTAGATGCTGGCGAATCACTGCAATCTTCTCTGTAGTCTCTCGTATCACGTCGGGTCCCAAAACGGTGATCTCTCCCACATCTGTCCAACACACTAGTGACCTACACGATCTACCATATAAAGCCTCATACGGTGCCATCCCAATACTAGACTGATAGCTGTTGTTGTATGCAAACTCTGCCAATGGTAGATGATCCTCCCAAGAACCTCTGAAATCAAGTACACATGCCCTCAACATATTTTCTAGAATCTATATAGTCCTCTCTGACTGGCCATTCGTCTGGGGGTGAAAAGTAGTACTAAACATCAAGTTCGTCCCCAAAGTCTTCTGAAGACTCTGCCAAAAGCGCGATGTGAAACGCGGGTCTCAATTAGAAACAATAGATACTGGCACTCCATGCAACTGAACTATCTCTCTGACATACAATCTACTCATTCTATCCACCGATTCCTTCACAAAATGGGGAGAAAGTGTGCAGACTTCGTCAACCTATCGACCACAACCCATACGGTGTCGTGTCCCCTAAGTGATCGAAGAAGTCCAGACACAAAGTCCATCGTGAAGTTCTACCACTTCCACTCTGATATCGGTAACGGCTGCAACAAGCCCGCCGTTCTCTGGTGTTCTGCCTTCACCTTCTGACAGGTAAGGCACTGAGAGACAAACTGGATCACATCTCTCTTCATTCCCGTCCAGCAAAACTGACGACGTAGGTCATGGTACATCTTTATGCCTCCTGGATGCACAACAAGGCGAGAATGATGATACTCACATAGTATATCCGCACGGCATGACTCTGGCACAAACAGCCTCTCGGTTAATCTCAGATTGTGGTTTGAACCCACAACCCATCCTGCTGTATCTTCTCCACTAGCAATACGATATCGTATCATCTGAGCTTCCTTATCCGTCATCTGGACCTCTAGCACACGTGCTATCAACACTGGTCGTGAAACTACTAAGAACAAGGTGGCACCCGTCGCTATCTCTCCAAGACACAGATCAAACTCCCCGATCTCTCCAAGCATATCCCACTCACGTATAGCCACAGAAGTTAACGACCCGTGAGATATCCTACTGAGAGTGTCAGCCACCACATTGGCCTTCCCTGGATGAAACTGCAAGTCAAAATCGTAATCTTCTAACAACTCCATCCATCATCGTTGGCGTAAGTTCAATTCCTTTTGCGAAAACAAGTATTTTAAGCTCTTGTGATCGGAGAAAACCTCAAAATGCTCACCATAAAGATAGTGGCGCCATGTCTTCGAGGCAAAGACCACGGTTTCCAACTCCAGATTGTGTGTCAGGTAGTTCTTCTCATGCGTCTTGAACAGTCGAGAACCATAAGCTACAACCTTACCTCCCTGCATCAGAACATAGCCCAAACCGTCATGTGATGCATTGCTGTACACTGTATACCCTAAGCCTCACTTTGGGATGATCAACACTGGCGAACTAGTCAACCTCATCTTCAGATCCTGGAATGCTGACTCACATGACTCACTCCAAACAAACACAACTCCCTTTCGCGTCAAACGCGTCATCGGCGCAGCAAGTTTCGCAAAATCTTTCACGAACCGCCGGTAGTAACCTGCTAAACCTAGAAAACTACAAATCTCAAAGATATTTTTCAGTCGTTCCCAACTCATCATAGCATCTGTCTTCGACGAATCCACTGATACTCCATTTGTCGACACTACGTGTCCCAGAAACCTCACCTTAGACATCCAGAACTCGCACTTCTCGAACTTTGCATACAGGCGATGCTCTCTCAGAGTCTGTAGCATGATACGCAGGTTCTCCTCGTGTGCCCTCCTCGTGTGCCTCCCTGGTGGGTGTGTAGATAAGAATGTCATCCACAAACACCACCACAAAACTGTCCAAGTAAGGATGAAAGATGCGGTTCATCAAACCCATGAACGTTGCTGGTGCGTTCGTCAGACCGAACGGCATGACCAAAAACTCGTACTGACCATAGCAAGTCCGAAAAGCAGTCTTTGCTATGTCCTCGTCCCTAATCCTTAACTGGTGGTATCCTGATGTAGATCAATCTTCGAAAAGCAGCTCGACCCCTTCAATTGATCAAACAAATGGTCGATCCTCGGCATAGGATACTTGTTCTTCACTGTCACCTGATTTAGCTTTCGGTAGTCAATACACAATCGTAAGGATTCATCCTTCATTTTAGCAAAAAGAGTAAGAGCTCCCCACGATGAAATACTCGGGCGTATAAACCCCTATCTAGTAACTTCTATAGCTGTACCTTGAGTTCACGCAACTCAGCGGGTACAAAATGGTAAGACGGCATGGATATGGGAGCAGTTCCTGGAACCAACTCAATAGAGAACTCTACCTCCCGGTTCAACGGCAACTGAAACAGATCGTCAGGAAAGACATCTGGATAGTCAAAAACCACCGGAGGTAACGCTCCTCGAACCCCAACCTCCTCATCCAACATGAGAGCTGCAAAGAGGGAACCCAGGTTACCCTGGTGTCGCACAACACCCGACAAAGACACCAAACCCTCATCTCGGTCACCCACAAAGTAAAAGAAATCTCCAGTCGGTGTACAAATCGTTACCCTTCGTCGATCGCAATCGATAAAGGCACGATAGGTGGTTAGCCAATTCATCCCTAGGATGACATCAAACATGGTCATGTCTAGAACGATAAAGTCAAACTCTAAACAACGACCGACGACCTCCAACACACAGGATCTACAAATAGGACTCAACATCACACTCCCACTGATTGGGGTCTCCACACTCAAAATACTACCCAACAAGTCTAGTTTCAAACCCAAAACATATACAAAAGCAGATGATATAAACGAATGCGATGCTCCTGTGTCGATAAGGACACTAGCCCATGATCTATAGACTAGAAGAGTACCTCTAATCATGGAGGTGGTAGCAGCAGCATCGGGCATGACCGGTGCTCTTGATGAACTGGGGTCTGCAAGAACATAAGCTCTGGCCGGCCCACTGTGGCGCTGAACTGTCGACTGTCTGCCCGACTGTATCGAGGCATCCCCTTCTGTGAATCTAGATAACTGGCGTCCCTGGGCGGATGGAGTGACAGGTGCTCTAGCTGTACTCCGTATACTCCCTCCTCTAGGACAGTCCCTACGGATGTGCCCGGACTGGCCGCACTCAAAACATACCACTGGCCCCCTCCCCTGCTCCTACGACTGCGACTGTGCCTGAATAGGCGCTGAACTCCGACATTCTACCGCATGATTCCCTAGCCGTTAGCATCTAAAACAAACAAGCTCTCTCTGATCCGACCTTCCTGTTGAAGCTACGGGAGGCATGGATGAGGAAGACTGTGGTGGATACGACCCCACCAGATGGGAACTCGGACTAGATGTCTGTCGATGGTTGTCCCTGCGTTCCTGGAATTGTGCATGTCCCCCATCTTACGGGCATCTCTGTCTCTGCGTGTCTCGTTCAGAGTGTCCTCCACCTTCATGGCGGTCTCCACCAACTCTGTAAAGTCCTGCATCCTAAACGCTGCCACTCTGTCTCTGATAACGGGCCTCAAACTCCTCTAGAACCTCTTCGCACAAAACTCATCAGTAGGTACGATCTCCTGAGCAAACCGAGATAGGCTAGTAAACTCAGCCTCATACTCAATCACTGTCATGGTCCCCTGTGTCGGAAAAAGTAAGTCCTCCCTGTAGCGATCCCTCAATGTCGCCGAAAAATATTTCAGAAATACCTTCGTGAATGCCTCCCAAGTGCCTCCAACTGTAGTCTTGGCAAACTTCCACCACATGTGAAGCGTGTCCAAAATTCTAGTTACCAGCTCCAGCCATTCCGTGGCAACCGTGGGGTTGGGATCCCCAGAAAATGTAGGAGGGTCTAGATGGAAAAACTCACGCATCGCGACCGTCACCCTCGGCTCAGGTACGCTCTCCCTTCCCCTAGTGGCCTCAGCCAGTTGCCGGATGGAGCCGACCATCTCACGCAACAAATCTCCCTCACTAATAGGTCCGTGTGGTGCATTAGCATCCCCAACATTTGGGACTGGAACGTCCATTCGACCAGAACCACGGCCACGGCTTCAACCTCGGCCTCGTCCTCCCCACGTTGACATAACGCTAAACGAAAGCAACATAATAGGATAAGTTTTCCTACAACAAGTTATTGCTAATGTAAAAGACATAGTACACATAAGCATGCTAACACATAGCCATTTAAGATCATATCAAGACATCCCACATACCGAGGAAACCAACAAGAAAGACTCGTCACTCTGGATGGCCTACTCAGATTCCTTACTAGAAATCACGTTCGCGAAATGCGTCTCTAACATGGCTCCCATGTTTGTTAATCGAAACGCCCAAAGAAAAAACTAATTAATCCTAAGGTCCAACCTCCATACACACGTATACACCAAAAGCTATCATGCTGATGTTATGAAAACGCTGTAACACATGCAATCAAGCATACATACATCCTCACAAGGTGATGCACCCTCTTTTCCATGGCTCTTAGGTATTCGAACCCAGAGCTCTGATACCAAGTTGTCACGCCCCCAACACCAGGGTCACGCGAAAACCCACCACAACACCGTTTATGAAAATAAAATTTGAAGTTAGAACACCATCAACTAAAAAATATACAACATTTGGATAAAAGATTTTCCAAAGTTCAGCTCTCATAAACGGTAAACATGCATTCTCATACATGAATAAGTATATCGCCTCAAGGCGTACAAGACTCGCCTTCTGAAACAGGCATCACATGTAAAGGTACATGTCTCAAAACAGGAGAAACTACAGCTAGTCTTCATCCACCACAAGAATCTAGGTCAACTCCACATGCTCACCTGAAAAAGGTTTTTATAGCAAAAATTTCACACCGTGAGCCAAAACCTAATAGAAAATAGACAGCAAAGCTGTAAAGCAGGTTATGCAATCATAAGCACATAAGCTCAACCATAGGAGCCAAAGGTTTTCCTCTAAAAAACCATCAGTTTTCCATCCTTGAAATTATGCATATCATCATCACTGATATCATACCACAGTTAAGAGAAAGCAGTAATAAAACAGTGTTCTCCACTCGGGTCACACAGCCGAGGAGAAAGAGATAAAATGTAATCCTATGTACCGACTCTGCCACACTAACAAAGGTAACAACTATAGACTCCTTCCCATTACCCTAGTCTCCACTTAAGGTCTGCTCGGTAATGACGAGTTCTATACGGAGTTACGGCAATGTAAACAACACCATTCATGGAGGCAACTGACTTAGTTTATGGGTTCACAACCCGAGGGCCGTAAGCACCCACTAACCACTTAGCTTACGGGTTCACAACCGGAGGGCACTAAGCACCCACCAACCTCATTTACGGGGATTAACTCGAAGGCACATAGGGACCTACTCTACACATGTTTTCAAACTTTCACCGTGGAGCAATGGAAACTCAACTCAACACACCCACTACCACGGTACATCTATGGAAAACGTTTAAAAACCCACGAAACAGTTTTACATTGCATTTGTATGAAAAGTGATCCAATCCATTAACATGGAGATCTACAAGCATGTAATAACATATTTCTAACATAACTGAGACTCAACTACAAGTGTTAGCTCCAAACCTCCAACTGCACATTTTCATAAAATCCACAAACACCTCGTTTTCAAATCTCCTTTTGAAAATCACGGATATCAATACATCCGGATCATGTGTAAAACCAAGAAAATGCGTAAAACCCACTTTTTACCCAAAACCAAGGTTTAAAACATGAAAACCACATTTAATGCATTTCTACCCGGTGAAAGCAATTATAATTACATACAACACCCTTTAACAGCAGTAGGGTCTAGAATCCTACCTCAGAGAGCTAAAAGCTCGACGCCTCAAAATCCAACCACATTGGAACGAGAAACCGTCCGGATGGATATGAAGCCCACGTCACCGACAGCAAGGATCTGCTATCCGACCGCGAAAAACAAAGCCTGGGCCCTCCTAAAAGCTAGAGAGAACGTAGAGAAAAGGTGTAGAGAAAGAGATACGCTTGAAAAAGATATTTTGAGACTTAAAAAGATATTTTGTAGACTTTATAGATTTTTGCACCAGTACCCCACCGCTCGAGCGCCCAAGCACCGCTCGAGCGGTCACCTCACAGACCAACACTCTGCCACCAAGCCGCTTGAGTGCGCTCCCACCGCTCGAGCGGTCGTAGCTGGGAGAAAAACCGTGCAAGGCAACCAAGCTGAACCCCTGCATGCATAACACATATAACACCTATACATACAAAACATGTTGTTCTATAACTTGAAACATAAACCATACACCAAAGAGATATATATATTTAAAGGAACAAGTCGAACATATATAAATATCTCAAAAAGAGATGGGTCTAGGTCTCACAGTGATTCTCAAGATTAAAAACGGCGTTTAATCCACTGGTTAATATATTTAAAAAGTGAAACAAACTAACGGGGTCGAATTTAGTTGACTGGAAAAGTAACATTGTCACGCCCCAAACTCTGAGTCACGTGAAACACCCACAAATAACCATACATCACACCTATCCCGAGAATACACTCCCAAAATAAACCATACATGCATTGTATATAATTGCTAAATGGCTTACATTGCACGGCCCCAACGCCAGAAAACATGTTATAGCATACATGTTCAAAACTAGCAAAAAGGAAGACTATTGCTCTTCTACCCCTCCAGCAACCCCGGATCAACCTGCGTGATCGGTACCTGAAAAATATTTCAAATCTCACACCGTGAGCCAAAGCTCAGCAAAAACTAGACAAGCATGCAGTATAAGCTAAACATGCTAGGAAAACAAGATGCAGTTTTAGACTCTATTTTAAGCCTTAAAACAGTTTGAAAACAGGGCTCGCATGGCTCTCTAGGACCTCGTATCCGTCCATCAAATTCACTTACATTGTCTTTATGATTACGTTTCTATCCTTGAAACTATTCATATCATACTAACAGATATCATGCCACAGTTAAGGAAAAGTAGTAAGAACACAGACAAAGGTAACAACTATAGACTCCTACCCATTACCCTAGTCACCACTTAAGGTCAGCTCAGTAATGGCAAGTTCTATACGGAGTTACGATCACGTAAACAACGCCATTCACAGAGGCAACCGACTTAGTTTATGGGTTTACAACCCAAGACCCCTAAGCACCAACCAACTACTTAGTTTACGGGTTCACAACCCGAGGGCACTAAGCACCCACCAACCCTGCATCGTCAGGACTACTGCCCTATCTAATGCAACACATGCCACCCGTGCATACAATACACGCAACGCACGCAAACCATGCAACACACATAATGCACGCAACCCGTGCAACTCATGCAACATGCATCACATGCATCCACTCCACAGAGCCCACATATACATACCTATAAAACTATGAGTTTTAAAGTATAAACCACATAATTCCGTTACATAATTCGTACATAATCAAACAGTTATAAATGCACATAACTAGTTATAAATGCACATAGCCATATATAACTTCACATCATGACGCCACCCGTCACATAACTGACATTCACTCACATGGACAACCAACAACCCACAAAATCACGTATAACTCAAAGGCCAACACTCAACCCATAAAACCCGGTTCTCACAAACCAACACCTTTCCCCAAAAGGACCACGGGCCCTAAACTCGCCCAACACGACCATCGCAAACCCACGATGACCACACGCGCCCAACACAAACCCGACGGTGAATAAACACCATGCACTTAACCGTGCACAAACACCCACGTCTAACCATTCATGTCACCCGAGGACAGCATCTAAACAAACACCTGAGGTTACTACGCGACCCCCAAAACCACAACACGATCAACCGGAACCCAAAACCCAACCATCGAACCATAAACACACAATTCAGCACCTCAGTCGATTGGTCCCCAACCCCCAGTCGACTGAAAACTCTCGGGAAAGCCAAAAACCCAAACCAGAAACATTTCAGTCAACTGACCTATTAGGTCAAGTCGACTGAACCCCAAAAAGAATCATATCAGTCAACTGACCTCCAAGTCCAGTCGAATGAACCCCCAAGAACCAAGATTTAGTCAACTGATCATCAAGATCCAATCGACTGACCTCCCTCAGAAACTGTTTTTAAGCCACGATTTTAACCTCCAAAACCTCGAATCGAAGTCTCCAAACTCCCATCCAACACCCTCGGACACACACGCGCTCAGGCCTAACACCAAGACATCGAAAGAAACACTTGACACCCGATTTCATCTACCGAAATCGAAGAAAAATAGGTTTTATACCCAACTTGAACATAAAATCAGATCTACAGCAATCTAACCGTTAAAAACACACACTGTTACACATAGCACCCTTATAAGACATGAGAGTCTAGGATCCTACCTCAGTGAGTTAAAAGCTCGACACCTCGAACCACATGCAAAAACGAGCTTCGCCGAAATGGAATTCTGTTCGGATGAACGCGTAGCCCACTGTGCCAAAAGGAAGGATCCGCTGTTGGATTGTCAAAAACTGAGCCTTGGGCTCCCGAGAAGTTAGAGAGAAGACAGAGAGAAAATTGAGAAAACTTAGTGGAAAAGTTTTTAAAATATCTTTTGAAAATATCTAACTCTAAATATTTATAGGCCTTCAAAATATCTTCTTTAGAAATTTTTCAAAATTCGCACCGCAACACCCCACAACCCCGGGAACCTGTCCCGCATACATATCGAACCCCGATCATGCATCAAAAGCATAAAAATATGCAATTGCATAAACACAAAACGCGCGTCGAAAAACGCCGAAAAAGAATTTTGCCCCTTAAAGGAATTTTGCCCCCGAAATTCAACTCAAGGTCAAAACAACAAACCGTCGATCACAATCAACACAGGCATATGAGATGGTCAGCTAAACCACCCCTAGGATATAGTCAAACAAGGTCAAGCATCCTAAACAGTGGCTAACTATCTCAACGACACGGGATCTATAACTCACCCCAACCTCATATCGTCATTAACTACTACTTCAATGCAACACATCGCCCATGGAATCTATCATCAACTCCAAGCAGATACAATAAAGAAACTGGCCCAAGACCTGTAGACTTAGAAAGTACCTCTGCTCGGTGAAGGCATAGCTGCATCATCCGGTACAGCCAGTGCCCTCGAAGAACTGAGAGCTATAAGGGCATACGCTCGTGGCAATGTCGCTCTACCATGTTCCCCTATCTGTCCATCGGGATGTTTAGCCTATAGGATTTTGCTATCAATCCTGCACAAATGAACCCTTTGGTGTGCCTACTGTACTCGGCGTACTCTCTCTCTGGGGACAATCCCTACGAATATGTCCAGGCTGGCCACATCCATAACAAATCTGTGACTCCCTCCCCTGTGATTGAACCGATACCGAACCTTAGGACTGCTTCAACTGCGGGTAATCCATTACACGATGTCCGAGCTGCCTGCATCGGAAGCAACAAAACTCATATTGCTATGACCTTCCCATTGAGACTACTGGAGGTGAGGATGCAGAAGACTGTGGCTGATACAACCCCACTGGATACGAACTCGAACCAGACGTCTGTTGACGCTTATCATTGCATCCCCAGGACTGTGCACTTCCCCTGTCCTACTGACTCTTACTGTCTTTGTCTCTACGCGTCTCGTTCAGAGTGTCTTCAACCTTCATGGCGGTCTCCACCAACTCTGTAAAAACATACATCCTGAATGCTGCCACTCGATCTCTGATAGCGGGCCTCAAACCCCTCTTAAACCTTTTTGCCAAAAATTCATCAGGGGCACAAGCTCTTGTGCAAACTGGGATAAGCTAGTAAACTAGGCCTCTTACTCAATTACAGTCATCGTCCCCTGAGTCAGGAAAAGGAAGTCCTCTCTATACTGATCCCTCAAAGTTGCAGGAAAGTATTTCTCTAGAAATACCTTCGTGAATGCCTCCCAAGTGCCTCCAACTGTAGTCCTGGCAAACTTCCACCACATGTGAGCACTCCCCCTCAGCTGGAAGGCAGCAAAAGTAACTCTCAGATCATCTTCTTCTTTCTGGACCGTGTCCAAGATCCTAGTGATCAGCTCCAGCCATTCTGTGGCTACCGTGGAATTGGAATCCCCAAAAAAGGTAGGAGGGTCCAGGAGTTGAAACTCGCGCATTGCGACCGTCGCCCTCGGTTCAGATACACTCTCTCTCCCTATAAAGGCCTCAGCCAGCTGTCGGATGGAGCCGACCATCTCACGCAACAGATCTCCGTCAATAGGTCCTTGGGGTGCATTAGCATCCCCAATAGTTGGGACTAGAATGTCCCTTCGGCCAAAACCATGGCCACAGCCTCGACCACGGCCTCGTCCTCCCTGCGTGGACATCGTGTCTATAGGAAACAGACAGAACATAAGACGCAACACATAGCATGAACATAAACGCTAACCACATAAGCATGCTAACACATAGCCATGTAGGTTCATGCTAAACGAAACCCCACATACCGAGCAGAACCGACAAGAATGATGCGTCAATCTGGATAACCTACTCAGATTCCCTGCTAGAAATCACGTCAGCTAAACGCGCTTCTAACTTGGCTTTCAAGGTTATTAATCTAAACGCCAAAAGGCAAGACTAATCAATCCCACAGTTCAACCCACATGCTCACATATACACATCATTCACGTATAACCCGCACGCTATCACGCTCATGTTATCAAAATATCTAAACACATGCATTCAAGCACACGCAATCAACCTCACACGGGATACACCCTCTCCCCACAGCTCTTAGGTATTCAAACCCAAAGTTCTGATACCAAGCTATCACGCGCTAAACTCCGGGTCACGTGAAACACTCACAAACAACCATACATCACACCCATCCCGAGAATACACTCTCAAAATAAACCATACATGCATTGTATATAATTGCCAAATGACTTACATTACACAGCTGTAGACACCCCAATTTGACCTCGCCTAATCTTAGGTGAATTCGATGACGAAAATAGATGGAATAGTGCCTCAGTTCGATCCTCGAGAAGTGATCCAAGCTCGGTATTTGAATCTGAAACCTTCAAACCAAAAAAATTTTGTCGAACCATCGAAACTTGCTGTCCAAGTAAGCCGACCGCCATGTTCATTGTGGCGACCATCAATAGAACATTTTGGAAACCTTAGCCAAAAGTGGCGACCGCCGCCTTAAACCTGGCGACCGCCAACTTACATTATGGTGACCACCAATAGAACCCTTTGGAACCTTCTTTCAACATGGCGACCGCCACGCCCAAATGGCCTGACGTGTCCCAAAATGTGGCAGCATCTCATTGGTTAATGAACTCTATAAATACCGTACCTTTTATATGTTTTCATGGACAGAATTTGAGTGAGAGGTTTTGAGAGTGAAGCTCTGCCGAGTCACCGAGCAATTCTGAGCTGCGACGCCAAAGCCTTGCCTAAATACCGAGATCCGAACCTCCAACGCCTACATTGAAGCCTTGCTTGGATCACCACCCGAGGATTGGCTCATCAAAGTACATTCCCAACTTGAGAATTCCCCACTAATCTAGGTACCTCGTTTGGATCCTCGATCTTTCTAACTCCATCCTCTCTCTTTTGAAGTGTTCGGATTAATTTTTAATTTCAATTTGCACGTCTCTTTTGTTTATATAATTTACTTTGTTTATTATGTAAATTGCCTCATGTAATTTTCTTATGTAAT
>JAULJZ010162857.1:0-26402 GCA_032270985.1 Heliamphora pulchella
AATAAATAACATAAAATTTAACTTATTAATTTATTTAAGTTAATTTTAAAATAAATTAACTTAATACAAGGGTAATACTGAAAATTAACTATTATAATCTTATCTAACGTTATTCAATCCCACCCAAATCAAACATGAATTTATCTAGTCTGTTATTTAATCCTACTCAATTCAAATATAAAAAAAATTAATCCCACCTCATTACTAATCACACCTCACTACTAATCTCACCTAATCTATACAGGTTATTAAACGAGTCCTATGATTATAATAGATTATCTCTCGCACCCGTGGATGTAGGCAGGTTGTGCTGAACCACGTAAATTCTTGCGTAATTTTTGTGTGTGTGTGCATAGATGTGCTTCCGTTTGCGTTTGGGGATTAGTGTTCAAATTCTAACAAAATAAAATATATTTTATAGCAATTTTTTCTTTTTGATAAAATATTAATTTTTAGTATTTGTTAAATTCTAATAAGCAAAAAAATATGTTTTTAATTATTTTAAAAAATAAATTCTTAATTTTTCTTAGTCCACCACTTTACTCCACCTCTTGCTATTATTATTGAAAATATCTCTTGTCACTAGTCTTTAATGGCCTTCTCCAACTATAATTTTTATTTATACGCAACCTCCACCCCATTAACACTTACATCGACCTGCCATCTGTCACCTCTAACTACTATTATCAGTTAGAAGCTTTTACATCATTTTTACCTATTGACCACGATTTGCACCCTACACCCTCCACCTCGTCCAATCGGCAGCTACATTTGGCTACCGCTACCAACTCACATTGTCATCACCACGTTTGATCATATTTTTGACGACTTTGTCCTGCCTTTGGGTACATTTTCTCTTATCAGTGACCTTCTTTGACAACTCACACACCTCCAGGCACCTCATTTCCATCACCATCGAAAATTATCACCGAATCATTGACATCCATCTACGTCGATCAACACCATAGGCCACCATAGACATCCCACCTCATATAAACGTCTTCGGTGACAATTCTTTTGCATGCAATTTTTTCACTACAAGAAATATAATTTTTAGAAGCGCTACAAGTTGCCACTAAACTTTATATAGTTGTCATAAAGTAATTTTAGGGACAAAAAAAAAACGTTGCCACAAGGTTGTGATTAAAAATTCGTCACTATAATTATTTTGAGAAAAACAAATCACCTTCCGTCGTGAAAGATTAATGCTGTTATTGCTTGTAGAGCTTTTGTGACACTTTTGTTTGTTACTTAAGCCATGTTTGGTTATTGATATGGGTAAATAGGATTAGTAATAAGGTAAAATCATTATTAAGGAGATAGGAATAGCAGTGAGAAATGAATCACATGCTAGTTTATTTTGTAGAGTGGACTATATAGTAAGATATTTATTTTGTACGTGATTAATAGATTAAAGAAGACATTATTTTTATGTTACATAAATTTTCCTTTAATTAAAAACTTGGCCAACTAATTCCAAAATATTTTAATTATCAATGTAAAACCCTAAGCCTAAAATTTGTCTTTTTTCTCTTTTTCTCATGATACTTTTTGAACTATTATGTATTTTTCTTAATGTTTAAAAGTATTTTAACTTTGTTTTATCACTTTTTGTTACAAATGTGTATACCATGGATATTTCGTTGAATTACATTTTAAAATATTCTAGAAATGCATGAATCTTTTTTTATCAAAACATTATCTTTTTTGTCAAAAAATGCATAAATCTTTTTTTTTTTCTCTAAAACATGCATGTAGGTATATGATTGTAATATTAAATCTAATCCTATGATATCCAAAAGCTAATATATACCACCCCCGATGGGATTGGTAGTCCTACCCATTTGCCTCACTACAAATTTCAATAGTATTGTTAATTCCCTTTTCACTACTAATCACAAAATTTCTCCTTATGACCCCACCTCACTACTAATTCATTCCCATATCTCCTTAATCCCTTAATTAAACATAACCTTAGGTATGCATATTAATGACTCTCAAGTGTCATTAACATGCATACTTGTCACTAAAATTTAAATATTTTATATTTATAAAAAAGAAAACTTTTGTAACAAAAGTTTGTCACAAATTATTTGAAAAAATGATGTGATCAATTCTCTCGTCACTAAACAAAGTATTGATGATCATTTTAATTACGACTCAAGTCATTACTGAACTTTTGAACAGTTAGTGACAACATTTTGTTATCACAATATTGTTATCACAGTAACATGTATCGATGATTGCTTTTAGTTGCGACTCAAGTACACTCTTAAATCTATGTATACTCGTGCCTAATAAACAGGAAAGCTAAATGAAAAATAAACTAAATCCTAAGGCCATCACTTCTTTAATTATATTCAATTGCCAACTCATTTACCTCTTGCTTATGTTAAGTTTATTATATTTATTTTTTTGTATTATAAAATATGTTGATGGAGTACAATGAATTAGAATATACATGTTCAAATCACTCACCACCTCACCACCTCACCACCACTTTGCCATAACCACCACTACCACCCGACTCCCACTCTACCCAACCACCTCAGCACCATCGTTGCCACTACCATCACAACCTCTTCCATCACCTTGCCACCACCGTCGCTTGCTGTTGCCTCTGTCTCTACACCCCGCTCTTTCTCCATGATCACCAACCTACCACTACCGTCGCCATTGCCACCACGACCATGGCCATTATCATCATGACTACCGTCATCTTCACAACAACCATCCACCACCTCTACCACGCCACCACTGCCATCACCCCATTGCCACCACCCCCGCTGTCATCACCGCCAAGCTACCACCTAAAGGGACCGTAATCCCAAAAAAATAATAATGGTGCATACGAATCGAATAACTAACAGCACAGAAAAATGAACATCACAAACAAAAACTAATCTGTGCAAAACCATCCAGACGGGAAAAATCCAAACTAGGCTCTGAAAAATAAAACCTTGAAAAATCGGTACATCCACGAAAAAAGTATGGATTTTGACCCTTCGTGCTTCAAACCCTATTTGGCTGTCTTTTTTTTTTTCTCTAGTTCTCACAAGACGTGAAAACCTTAAGGAATATGAATATATGATATTGTATGCATGTACCGGTGGCAAGGGTTATAATGGCATATATATAGGTTACAATAGGAGGATCTAAGGAGTAAATAAGGCTCGCGCTTCTAATGTAATTATAAAATTTCAATTTAACCCAGAATTAATATTCTAAAAACATAAATTACAAATCATACCATTAAAGAATTATAATTGCACTCTCAACCTTATTCTTAAAATTCAACTTTCGAGCTCATGTTATTAAATATTTATTTTTCTCCCAAGCGTTAAGATTATAGATTCCCATCGATTAAATTAAATTACTAACAATTATATTTAATCGACCTCTTCCAAAGAATCCTTAAAACATTTCGCTTAACTTATTCGATATATCGGATTAAAAAATTCAACTGCAAGGTTTGACATAATTAAAACTTATAAGTTTCGTTAAGAAGTATCATCAATCCTTATTCAGGATGTGAATTTCATTAATAATTAACATTCACCATATACGTAATACCGTTATTCAACTCACTAGGCTTGTTAACTTATAAAAGATCGTATCCTTTTGTGAATTAAAATAACGAACACTAAATAAACGTGTTTAATAATTATTTCGGGATTAAGAGTATAAGCATTCATAATAACCATGGGGCGTGAGTTATTTTACATAGGTATAAAAAAAATTATCCTAACGCAGTCATATTCAATACGCACAAAGTGTACTAGCACAATGACACAAAATTATAGTCGAAACTATACCGTTCTTTGTAATCAAAATAGATCTACTAATATACTATGCCATAATCTTACCGATCGTGTATACAATTCCATCCAAAGACTATGAACCATAAAATTTAAATTCTACAAAAATCGATTATCTAGTTTTTTATGTGTAACCCAAACTTTACACACCATATTAATTATTATGTAGAATAAAAAAATACCCATGTACAACATTAAATGAATAAGGTAATACAAATATTACTCATACAGATTCTCATTAAAATAAAAAAATAAGTTTTATTAATAAATAAAATCAATATCAGAAATTCAAAGTATTGTTTTTAGTATACAACCCCAACATCACCGTCATCTACACCCCACACATCATCGCCACTACCCACCCCACCCACTACCACCCTCGTTACTATCTCCCGCCACACCAGCCTTGTCACCACTCTACTACCTCCAACATCTCTTACCACTGCCACCACCACTATCACCACTAGTTCCTACCGTAGTTCCTACCATAGTCGCGACGACAACCACATCCACTAGTCACTTCCATTGCCACTACCACCTATGTCCCTTCGCTGCTCCCCACCATTACATCTAATACAACTGCCACCACTTCTTTATTACTACGAAAATTTTTGTCACTAAACCTTTTTTAGTGCCAAATCAAAATTTCCTCCGCACATTTAATGATGAGATTTATGTGAAAAATAAAGAATTGTCACAAAACACATCGATACATGTTGTGAAACAAATTTGCAAGGGATTGGACTTCAGAGCAAGCTCTCAAACATTTAGTAGGATTACTCGGATGCAAAGTGGGGAAATTTCCTATGAAATATCTTGGATTACCTGTGGGTATAAAGCCAAGATTGGCCAGGAACTGGGAACCCCTTATTTTGAAGTTCAAGAAGAAGTTGGTTCCTTAGAAGAAGAAGTTCTTCTCCAAGGCTGGGAGAATCCAACTCATTAAGACAACCCTAACAAAACTACCTGTATATTACATGTGCTGATACAGAACTCCCAGAGGGGTGCTAAACCAACTTGAAAAAATCTGAAGGAGGTTCCTGTGGGGGGATGATGACTCTCATAAGAAGCTCCATCTTGTGGGTTAGGGAAAAATTATTCAGAAAGCTTCAGGTGAATTAAGTGTGGCTGATATTGGCATCAAGAATGTAGCATTTCTCTTGAAATGGTGGTGGAGGTTTGGGAAGGAGAGAAATAGTTTATGGAGGGCAGCCATTGCAACAAGTATGAAGGTCTATAATTATAGTGGTTACCTTTCTTGGAAACCCATGAGAAATACTCCAGAGTATGAGAGGATATTTTAAAAGCAGGGTTCACAGATGGTTTGCTTAAAGAGGTATTCTTGAGTAACTTCTTCCTAAAAATTGAGAATGGTGCGGACATTATATTTTGGGATGAGCGTTGGGTGAATGGGAAACCTTTAAGAAGTCAATTCCCTAGGCTCCTTCTTCTTTTCACTCAAAAGGATGCTGTCGTGTTCTCCCTCTTCCTTAGAGTTCAGTATCCCCCACCCAGGAACTTTCAGTTTAGAAGAGCTCTTTATGTAATGGAGTGTGTGGCGTTTTTATTTGGGTTCTTGTAAAGGGAATTCATTTGTTTTATTTAAAAGATTTTATAAAGAAGATAAAACCTTAGAAATCAATAATGTGAAAAATCCTTTACATTTGAAAAATAGAGTTACTACTTAGTTTTTGATAAAAATCAAGAAAAACAAAATAAATCATTGATCTTTATCGTTACCAAAGAAAAATGAGTTCGGGGGCTAAGGCATGAATCGGGAAAGATGTTAGGCACCCTGTTTTGCTCAACCATAAAGTTGGCCTCTACTCATCATCATTGGTTTCTAATTTAATCTCTCAAATGCATGCAAATATAGAAGATAGGGGTTGAGAGAGAACATTTAAAATCGAATAGCAAAATACATATTCTAATTGTATTAACTTGTAAAAAAAAAGAAAGAAACAAAACATCATGCTATAATATGAAAAAGAAAGCCCTAAATCCTGATCATCTTGAAACTATGCTAAAAGATACATGCTGGACATAACATGGGATATGTAAAACATCATAAACATGAGAATTAGCTATTGGAACAGTTAACTAAGTTTGCGACTGAGACATAACAATCTCACGGTCGTAAGTAAAATAGATCTAAATGTCATGGTCATGAGTAACAATGTCGCGACTATGATAATGTTAGTGTACAATCATTATGCCCGCAACATTGTTTGTTGCGATCGTGCAGTATGTAAGCACTGTTTTGATGAATTTTTGAAAACCAATGTGTATGGTGCAAGCATGCAATGTGTTGAATATAATTACGGAGACTGATTTTAATGATTTTAGTTAAGACGATAATTACAGGAAGAATAATTTCATAATGATTAATTAAACATAATCATGCGAGTGACGGAATTAAAATACAAAATAACTAGATTTCAACCTTTCCACGGGGTAAGAAATACGGAAAGAGAATTATTTGAATTCTAACAATTATACCTTTAATGCGATAATTCGGGCGTATCCTCAAGTAGTGGATGGAAATGCTCGCCTCCCAGGTATCTGATCACTGAAGAATGCTTCAAAATCAGTACTTCGAGTGTTAGCAATGCGAGTGGTGCAAGAGCTTCGAGTCGGTATTTTGACAGCGTTTTAACAGATTGAATTTGTCCCCCTAAAAAGGTATCAGAGCCTTCAATTTATAGTCAAACGGCCTAAAGCGTCACTCACTGACGTGGTGACACATATAGGATTCGAAAGGTTTCATAGGAGTTGACGGTCATAAGAATCGAGTTGGCGATTGTAACAATGAAAGGTGCGGCAACAAGGAATGTCAAGGTTTCCAAGGGTTTCTTATTGCGATTGAGACAACATTTTGTAACAGTCGCGAGGATCAAACACGCGACCTCAACTATGCAGGTGAATGATGTATAAGTCGTTTGGTTCAAAAGTTGCGACCTGAAGGTTTTAATGTTGCGGCCTGGGGGTTTTTGATGTATTGAGTTTGAATTAGTCCTCAGCGATCGAATAAAAACTTTTTAGCGTTATTCCTTTCAAATTTCATCATTGGATTCACCCGAATACACCTAAGATCTGCTTGAGTCAAATCAAGATGTCTATAGTTGTCTTTCTTTGACACAACTTGCACAGCAACACGTGATGCGAGTTATGTTAAAGCTTTAGTGAGAACCCCTTTCGATCGAGCCGTCAATCTCGGATAATAAAACACATAAGGATGCACATGAAGACGGTCATACTTCAACTCTTATTGAGCTACCTACGTACCTCTTTGCAAGGAATTAGACCAAGACGTAATTCTAAGGCAAATGAAAAGATGAATGATGCAAACAGATATATAGAGCACAAGAGAATGTAAGAAAACCAAAAGACATCCTGAGGGTCGGGTCAAGACCTAAAGGAATTTTAAACAAAGAGCAAGTGTAAACACAAAGGTCGAGTCAAGACCTAAGAATTTAGCTGGGGAACAATAATGTTGAAAAGCCGAGTCAAGATCGCCAAAAGTCATTTCTTATAAATAGAACACAAATTTAAATAAAGGTCGAGTCAAGACCTTAAAACTTGGCTAGGGAAATACAATAAAATAATTCGAAAGGTCAAGTCAAGATCTTAAAAATTATTTTTATCGAGAAAAAGAATACAAATTAATAAGTCGAGTTAAGACCTAAAAATTTGAATGAGATCGGAAAAATAATTAAAAAGTTCAAGTCAAGACCTTAAAAACTATTTTTTACCGGAAAAGGATAACAAATTTTTAGGTTGAGTCAAGACCTAAAAATTTGAGCGAGAATGGAATAAAAAAAGTTAAAAAGGTCGAGTTAAAATCTTAAAAACTATTTTTATCGAAAAAGATAACAAATCAATAGGTTGAGTCGAGACCTAAATATTTGAGCGAGAACGGAATAAAAATAGTTAAAAAGGTCGAGTCAAGACCTTAAAAACTATTTTATCGAAAAAAGATAACAAATCAATAGGTCGAATCAAGACCTAAAATATTGAGCGAGAATGGAATAAAAATCATTAAAAGGATCAAGTCAAGACCTTAAAAACAATTTTTATTGAAAAAATATAATAAATCAATAGGTCGAGTCAAGATCTAAAAATTTGAGTGAGAACGGAATAAAAATAGTTAAAAAGGTCGAGTCAAGATCTTAAAAACTATTCTATCAAAAAAAGATAACAAATCAATTGGTCGAATCAAGGCCTAAAAATTTGAGTGAGAATGGAATAAAAATAATTAAAAATGTCAAGTAAGACCTTAAAAACTATTTTTATCTGAAAAAGAACACGAAACAAACATCAAACTCAAAAGGCTTCCAAAACAAAAGCAACCGCATACTTCGAAGTTTGTGATCGCGTGGTACATAGGGTAAGGCCGTGATGTGACGGTTGGCGCAGGTCGCGGCTGTGAGTATCTTCCCAAACATTTCTTGCGGTCACCACGTGGAAATTAAAATTTGTTGTCGTCATTGCTATCGAACCTTGCGACCGCAAGAACCCAAGGCTCTATAAAGCTCCAGATTTGCACAGGACAATTTCATTCTTCCCTCAAGATTTCTCTCTCTAACTCTTTTTCCCTCTCTGGTGTTCTCGGGATTTTAGTTCTTTCTTTGGCATTTTTGAGTTTTGTGACAACTTTTGGGTTATTTTCTCATCTTGGAGGATGTTCACTCTTTTATTCCTTCCTTTTCTATTTATGGTGGGTCGTGGGTGAAAAGACGCCCATCTGCTACCGAGAGTACTTTTGTAGGTGCTATTGGCGGCGCTAGGTCAAGCATTCCTGTTGGTGGGGTATAAAACCCACAACCCTCTGCTTCTATGGGTATGATGGGGGCATTGGCGGTCAAGGTAAAGTGGGCTTTAGTACAGGTGGCTGCATAACAAACATTTGCAGCACGGGCGGCTGCGGCGGCAGTAGCAGAGCAGGTTGCTGCAGAGGTAGAGGCAGTAGGATTTCTAGACCTTCGTGCCGGTGAGGGAAACTTTACCCATTTTGACCCTCTCAAATATGCTCTGGTGCCTCATCGTCTTGACCATGGCGGGATGAGGAGATACGAGCCTTTAGTTGTGGACGTGGGTTTTGACTTTCTCCTACGTGAGCCTTGTTTGAACTTTTCTATGCCGTTATGTGTGACACTTTCCATTTTTAGAAATTTTTTTGAAAAGAAACTCATGCAATTATAATTTAACCTTGTATAAAACAAAATCTTTATTCATAATCTTTGGTTTTAAAAAATTTGCCCACTGTTTATGATTTTAAAAAAAGTATTTTTAGACAAATTGGAATCATGACACCAAGAATCTAGAACTCTAAACAAAGAACCTAAGACACGTCTCATGAACTTAGAACCTAAGCAACACTTCGCATATGACTACGATTTTAAACAGGTGACTAGATCGTTAAGGATTAAACAGGGTGCCTATAAACTTCGGCTTGAAGAACCAAAGACACATCTCATGGACTTAGGACCTAATCAATGCTTCGCATATGACTAAGATTTAAAAAAATGCCTAGATCACTAGGGCTTAAACGGGGGTGCTTAGAAACTAGGGCTTGAAGAACTTAAGACACGTCTCACAGATTTAAGACCCAGACAATACTTTACATATGACTAGGATTTAAAACAGGTGCCTAGATCGCTAGGGCTTAAACGGGGGAGCCTAGAAACTAGGGCTTGAAGAACCTAAGACACATCTCATAGACTTAGGGCCTAGACAATGCTTCGCATATGACTAGGATTTGAGAAAGGTGCCTAGATCGCTAGGGCTTAAATGGAGGTGCCTAGAAACTAGGGCTTGAAGAACCTAAGACACGTTTCACAGACTTAGAACCTAAACAACTCTTCCCATATGACTAGAATTTAAAATAGTGTCTAGATCACTAGGGCTTAAACGTGGGTGCTTATAAACTAGGGCTTGAAGAACCTAAGACACGTCTTATGGACTTAAGATCTAGACAATGCTTCGCATATGACTAGGATTTGAAACAGGTGCTTAGATCGCTAGGGCTTAAACGGGGGTGCCTAAAAACTAGGGCTTGAAGAACCAAAGACACGTCTCATGGACTTGGAACCTAGACAATGTTTCGCTTATGACTAGGATTTGAGACAGGTGCCTAAATCGCTAGGGCTTAAATGAAGGAGCCTAAAAACTAGGGCTTGACGAACCTAAGACACATTTCACGGACTTAGAACCTAAACAACGCTTCACATATGATTAGGATTTGAAATAGGTACCTAGATCACTAGGGCTTAAACGAGGGTGCCTAGAAACTAGGGCTTGAAGAACCTAAGATACGTCTTACGGAGTTAGAACCTGAACAATGCTTTGTATATGATTAAAATTTTAAAAGAATCTTACTGCCTTCATTATGTATTTTTATTTCGACAATTTGATAAATACTGTCTTTGCAGGCCGGTCAGTACGTTCGAGGCTTTAGGGGCTCTGCTAGCGCTCTAGAGTGGTATCAAGCCCCTCCTGCCCAGAGTCGGTCCTACGTCAATGGAGCAGGCTTTAGCCGTTTTATACTATTACTGGATGACATCGACAACGATTGAGTCTAGATGACAGCTTTGGCAGAGAGGTGGTGGGATACCACTAACATTTTCCATTTCACCACCTTTAAGGCGATGGTGACTCCCTTAGATTTTACTATGATCACGAGCATACGGGTCGGCAGAGATCTTATTGCTTTTAATCTCGATATACATTGCTTTCCTGAGGCTATGACCCATTTTCTTAGGACCGTCCCTAAATAGATGGACAAATGCCATGTTCGGTACACTTGGTTTTACGATAACTTCTATCACTTTCAGTGTACTAAGCCTCACCATTGTGAGTGGGTTGCATAGGCCTATCTGATGTATCTCTTTGGTGTCTCCTTGTTTATGAATAGGGAGAACACAGTTCATCTGCATTATTTGGGAGCTCTGCATCACCTTGATTTTGTCATTTCCTTTGATTGAGGCGGCGTTGCTTTGGTGACTTTGTATGTATATATAAAATCCAATACTTAGGAGCTGATGGAGATGAGTATGTCTAAATATTGGAGGATTTGGGACGTATGTGACTTTATTATTTTTTCAGCTCATCCATTTTGTACTTTTCATTTAGATATATATTGGCATTCATGATCTTTTGGCTTGCTAATCTTCTTCTTTTGCAGTTATGGAGCTATGAGTTCCTTGAGATGCATGTCCCAGTGAACACTCATCTAAATCCTCTGGTGATTCCTTGTGGTGCCCGCTGAGTGATGGAATACCGTGGGAGGAAGGCTAGAGGGAAAAATCTTAACAGATATCGGTGCTTTTTGGACATACTTACTCCGGATCAGGTATAAGCTTCCTTATTTTCTTTAGATTGTTTCCTTTCTTCTTTTGTAGCTTGTCAAAATCTCGCTTTACAGGTTCGTTGGGATGTTTAGAGAGGCTTGGAGGAGAGGGTGGGCCTAGATTTGATCCGTAGTTGAGACATTTCTTCTATATGGATTCTGTTAGAGGGTCGGTCCCTTTTGCAAAGCGTGGTACCTGAGAGATAGAGTCGTTCGCCAATCAATGAGCTTAGATCATTTTTGTATTCTGATGCTTCCTTTTATTTGGATGCGATTGATAGATATTATGAGCAACCTTGATGTGATGCAAGAGATGATAGACATTTACGCGTCGACTTTATTGGAGCTTCTAGGAGATTATGAAGCTTGGGAAAGAGGACACTTGATAAGACCACTTGGTCCTCGGCCTGAGCTTATAGGAGATCCTCCTACTGAGTTAGCAGCACTAGAGAGGGGAGCAGCACTAGAGAGGGGAGCAGCACCAGCAAGAGCAAGAGGGCTGTAGCAGGAGTATAAGAGCAGCAACAGTAGGGGGACCGATCTTCCCTATACTTCCATAGACCATGAATGTCATTAGGGTCAGCTTCCTAGTTGAGATTCCTGTTCCTCTTCCTCTGCTTTCAAGTTCATCCACAAGGTCAATCCTTTACAGGCCTTTTATCAAGTTTGTCTTCTTTCTCAACACATGTTTTTTCTGTATCATCTTTTTTATTCTGTTAAGCACTCAATTCTTAACTTGCAGGTACTGTACGGACCCGGTCCCTTTTAATTTAAAACTTTTAAATTAAACCATGTGTGTTAGTGTTTAATTATGAGAAATGATTACAATTTAATCACGAGTATGATTGTGGATGATAATTATAGGCTTGTCTATGCATGAAAATAATCATTGTGTGTTAGTTGAACGAGCCTTGGGGTGTCGAAACAAAACTTGGATTCTATGTATTCTTTTCTTTTCTCAGTGAGCCTTCCAGTGAAGGACCACTCGAGCAGTCCCGAGACTAGTTGAGCGATCTGTGGCAGAGAGGGGCTTTAAGTTGCGGGATTGAGGTGTTTTCTTTCATTCTCTTCTCTCCTCTCTCTCTCTAAAACCAAATAGAAACCCTAGGATTGTTGGTGAAACATCCTTAAGCCCTTCCACCTCTTCCTTGGTAGATTTTCTTGTTAATCCTCCGGCTCTACATTGATGAGAGATCATCTTAAGCATTGAAAGCTTCCTCCTCATCCCTTATTGGTAATTTTTCTAGGTGGAGCTTGCTAGAGGCTTGGTCCTTGTTACATTATCATTTAATAGGTAGGATCTATAATAATATACGAAGATTTGTTGGATATGTGTTGTATATTTCAAGTTTATCCATGAAAATACAAAAATATCTATGTTTTGAAAACCCTAAGTTCTGGATTTGGGTTAACGCATGTTAAATCTCAAGGTTTTGGAGGACTTATGGTGTTTTGATTTTGAGAACACTACGTGGGAACATTTAATTTGAGTTTGAGAAGTTAGGGTTCCGTTTTCGTCAAAATCATGGAGATTTAGGGGTTTCGGGTTGTTGAACCTGAATGGTGAAATTGATTAAATTTTTGACAAATTAGAGTTTGTATCATCTTATTGATATGTAGATTTCATGAAACTTGAGAATGGGTGAAAATGGTCTTGGATTGTGTTATGACTTCTGAATAAATTCCAAGAAATGTTGGGTGCATGTGAAAGCATGAGTTACGTTACTTGTTTATAATTGCAATGTGAACTCAAATATTAAATGATATTGGTATTTGAATTGTTGAAAATTGAAACCTTAGTGGTG
The DNA here is from genome assembly GCA_032270985.1 of Heliamphora pulchella. NCBI lineage: Eukaryota > Viridiplantae > Streptophyta > Magnoliopsida > Ericales > Sarraceniaceae > Heliamphora > Heliamphora pulchella. Next base: position 12,972 of record JAULJZ010162857.1, read on the forward strand.
TCGGGTTTGGCGAGAGGAACCGGTTTGACGGTTGGACTTGTGGTGGTTTAAACGTGAATGATATAATTAAAGTACTGTGCTATTAAAATGAATACCTAAGATTGGGCTTGAGTAGCTCCTCGGTGAAAGACCGAAAAGTTGCGCAATGTAAGGAAGGCATTTCCTTCGGGTTAATCCCCGTAAAAGCATGCTCTTGGGCGACCTACCCATCGATGTTTCTGAGAGAAACTAAAAATGTGTGCTCTCGTGTTGGGCTATAAAATGGGTATTTATTCATTATGTCTCGCGTGGCTTGGTAGTTATAAATATGTCAGGGTCTATAGGTCCTGTCTGGCCTTGGTACTTAATTAAATCAAAGAAAGAAGTGTGCGTAAACTCGTGGGCTGTGATTGTGTTATGAAACAAGGAAATGAAATGGGGAGTTCATGATAATTATGTTGAAGTTAAGACAATGGGGTTAAAGACTAAACAAGGTGTGTGTTGGTTTTAATAAGGAAAGCGAACCGATTATGTGAACAAGACTTTATTAGAAAAAAAATGAATGCGATTTTGGATTCAAATGCGTGTACATTCACATAATCATTCTTGCATGTCATGCATATGTTCATATCTAGTCTTTTTTATTACGAGCCTCGGCTCATGGTGCTTAACCCATTTTAGGTGATAATGAAAAGAAGGTGGTCGAATGAGAAGCTTAGTCTCAGGAACCGTTTGAAGTTTTTGAGAATTGAATTACATACATGTTGAAATATCTTTTAAGAAATGTATATCTTGTAAATGTAATTCTTTTGATACAATGATTCGAAACTCGATTTTGTCGATATTCGTTTGTAAGGCCCTAAGACCACTCACTCATACTTTGCATGCATGGAAGGACGTGGTTATGGTTTCAAGGGATGTATGATTAACGGATGACGGTTCTTATGGCTTGGGAATGTTTTGAGATGTTTCCTCTACTCTTTTGGTCTTATATTCATCAAATGGGTAGCATGAAAGACTTGTCTTTTCTTGTGGTTCGATGTGGGAAATTAAGTTTTTTTAAAAGAAAAATTGAGAAAGCTGTCTAGAGCTAGACCCTTCGAGCGGTCTTGTGAACCTCTCAGTTTCTCTTATTCCAGGACAGAAATATTGCAACTACTAAGAGACCACTCGAGCGGTCTTTTAACCGATCGAGAGGTCTAGTTAGTTGGGTGATTTTTCCACCTTATCATTCAAAAGCCTATTTTCTAAAGGGGTTTTTATTTGAAGTTTTAAACCTTCTTTTGTGTACCTTTTACTTTAAAATCATGGTTTAATTTTATTTAAAAAATTTCTCTTTCTGGGCTTTTCTCTTATGAATCTTTGGGGTTTCAATGGTATGAAATTGAGGTGTTACAGATTGGTATAAGAGTTTTAGGTTCAAATACCTAGGAGTAGTGGGAGTGGTTGATTCATTAGAGTGGTTGATTCATTACTTGAGAGCTTGCATTGACGTGTGACATTCATGCATTAGTGTATTTGCATGAGATATCTCGGACATAACTTGACAGTTGCATGTTATGTGGTATTTGGGTATGGAGGTTGGATTTTTAAGATGACGTGTCTTGCTCTTGGGCGACCAACTGACTAGTCTGGGGTTCGAGTTAGAAAGGCGTTTAGCCGACGTTTGTTCTAATAAAAAATCCAAACGCGTTACCCAAATTGATGTGTCATTCCAAATGGCTCTCCTCGTTATGTGTTGCATAAGGTGTGTTAAGACAATGATGCGTGCTATGTCGTATTTTGTTGGGGGAAAGTGTTGTACGTGAATGATAAGTGGGTTTAGACCTTGCTGTTGATATCTTTTTTTCGTTCTTTTTTTATATAAAGCAATGTTACCGAGATGAGGTAGAGGCTGAGATCGCAGTCGAGGTTGTGGTTATACCCAGGTTCCAAAGGAAGGGAATGTGCATGCCCCGTAGGAATAGGTGGGCTGAATAGAAGTGATCCAGGAGATGCTCACAACCATGAGAGCGTTAGCCGAGACGACTAGGGGAAGAGTAAGAGGTCCTGAGCCAAGGGCTACGGTGGCTATGAAGGAATTTTGGTGGTTGGACCCTCCAACCTTTTCTAGGGAGGCGAACCCAAAGATGGCTACCGAGTGGTTAGAGGTGACCACGAGGTTCTTCAACACCTTGGAGATCATAGAGGATGAGTTGAGGGTGAAGTTCGCAGCATTCTAACTCTGGGAGGATACTCGGGGGTGGTGGAAATTTGCTAAGACTGTGGTAGAGGGCACGTGAGCCGCCTTCACCATGGCCTTCTTGGAGAAGTATTTTCCAAGATTTTTGAGGGATACATATTGGAAGGAGTTTCTCTCCCTTATTCAGGAGAATCTGACAGTGGTCCAGTATGAGACCAAGTTCGTGAATCTGTCGCGCTTTGCACCCAAAACGGTGACAACGGAGGGGTTGCGTACCAAACGATTTAAAAGGGGTCTTTGACCCTCGATCAAGCATAGGATCGCATTGTTGGGGTTTTGGGTCTACACAAAGCTTGTGGAGGCCGCAATCCGAGTTGAGAATGTAATGGTAGAGAGTCGTAAGATTAGATTGAGTAAGCCACATCAGGGAGCTTCAGGGGCACAGTCTGAGGGCGTCAGATGGAGAGAAAAAAGTTGGGAGGATTGAGTTTTTATCCCATGGGATCTCAGTCGTAGCCTCGGTCGGCACTCGCACCATCTATGGGTTCATCTAGGCGTTCTAAACTTCGGGAGATAGTATGTTACACATACAGACAGCTGGGCACCGTGCTAGGGATTGTCAGTAGAGAGGACAACTGGAGTAGAGTTAGACTAAGGGTGCCCCATTTCCTTGTTTTTAGTGTGGTCAGACGGGCCATGTTCGTCGGGATTACTCTTAGGGAGGGAATATGTAGAGTGCTCCAGGAATGCAACCAGGCAGGTGTTGCAGGGACGATAGGGCTACGGGCCATCATAATAGCAGTCAGGAGTGCAGTAAGCTAGGAAAGCAGGAGAGACTACCTCAGCCAAGTTAGTAAGGCAGTTGGGGACTAGGGGGAACAGTGGGCAGCACTAAGGTCGAGTGTACGTCCTCGTAGAGCCCAGCACTTCAATGGCTCCAACCGTTTCGGATGCTGTAACTAGTTCGTCGATCATTCGAGGTACCTTCCTAGTGTACCGTTCTTGGGCCAGTGTTCTTATAGACATGGGAGCATTGCATTTATTCATCTCATTTGCATTCACATCTGCATTGGGGTAAGAGGTAGACATATTGGGTAGTGCCTTGTGTGTAAAGACGTCGATTGGTGGGGCTTCCATGTTGGGACAATGGTGTAGAGCATGTGAGATAGAGATCATCGACCGCTATCTAATATTCGATTTTATTCTACTAGATATGGCCCCTTTTGATATCATTCTATGGATGGATTGGTTGATCAGCTTTCGCACCTTCATCGACTGTGACCGATGCCGAGTGTTTGTTTGTACGCTGGAGGGAGATTTCTTCTATTTTGTGGGCAATCGGAATAACGGTTTAGTGCCTAGACCTCTTCGTTCACGAGACTGAGGCGGCCTCAGCCTTGTCTACGAGTGAGACTTGTTCGACTCATGTAGAGTTTCCTCTTGTGGTTTGCGAGTTTTTGGATATTTTTTCAAACGATCTATTTGATCATCCGCTGAGGGAAGTGGAGTTTTTCATTGACCTTCTTCTAGGAACCGCCCCCATTTCTATGCCTTCATTCCATTTTGCATCAGCCGAGTTACTAGAGCTGAAAGTGCAAGTCCAAGAGTTGTTGGACAAGGGTTTTATTCATCCTAGTGTGTCACCTTGGGGAGCACCAATGTTGTTTGCAAAGAAGAAGGATGGGTCCTTGCATTTTTGTATAGATTATCGTAAGTTGAACCATGTGACTGTTAAAAACAAGTACCCTATGCCCCGTTTTGACAAATTGTTTGACCAATTGAAGGGTTTGTATTATTTTTCAAAGATCGACTTGAGATCGAGCTACCATCAGTTGAGGATCAAGGCGGAGGATATCCAAAAGATGGCTTTTCGCACCCGATATGGGCACTTTGAGTTTTTAGTTATGCCATTCAGACTGACCAATGCACTGGTGACATTCATGGACCTTATGAACTGTATCTTTCACCCTCACCTCAATAGGTTCGTGGTAGTATTTGTGGATGACATCCTTATTTATTCATCATCTGAGGAGCATGAGGAGCATCTTCGGATTGCTGTGCAGTTGTTGTGGGAGAATCGATTATATGAAAAATATGATAAGTGTGAGTTCTGGTTGTCCGATGTGAAGTTTTTAGGGCATGCGATTTTGAGAGATAGAGTGGCAGTGGACTCCTCCAAGATGGAGGCGGTGATGAGTTGGAAGAGGCCAAAGAACATATCGAGACTCGGAGCTTCTTAGGCTTGGCGAGCTACTATCGGCGATTTGTGAGAGATTTTTCTAGACTTGCAGCACTTATGACACACCTTACGCGAAAGGGATTCAAGTTCGTGTGGACCGACAGTTACGAGTTTGCCTTCCAGACTTTGAAGGAGAGACTGACTAGTGCACCTATTCTGATTGTATCAGGGAGGGGACTTAGCTACGTCGTGTATTGTGATGTGTCACATGAGGGGCTAGGTTGCGTGTCGATGCAAGAAGGCAAGGTGGTTGCCTATGGGTCAAGATAACTGAAAATTCATGAGAAGAACTATCCTACGCATGACTTGGAGCTCGCGACAGTGGTCTTTGCTCTAAAGACCTGGATACATTATCTGTATAGAGAACACTTTGAAGTGTTCTTAGACCATAAGAGTTTAAAGTATCTATTTTCGCAGAAGGACTTGAATTTGCGTTAAAGGAGGTGGATGGAGTTTTTGGGAGATTATGATCTTGATTTGCAGTATCATCCAGGCAAGGTCAATGTGGTGGCCGATGCCCTCAGTATGAAGTCCTTGAGTTCATTAGCACTGTTGCCATGAGAGAGTGGAGCATGCCTGGGGAGGTTGGTGAGTACGACCTACGCGTTGGTAAGTTCGATGATTGTGCTACGTTGTTTATAACGGTGTGGCAACCCATCCTTGTCCAGCGTATTATGGAGGCTTAGAGGTAGGAAGTAAAGAGATTAATGTTTAGAGATTGAGTTTTGAGTGACGAGGATGTCAAAGAATGGACTATCCATTCCAACCAGAGTTTGAGGTTTACAGGGAGGATCTTTGTGTTGGAGTCGTATCGTGATGACGTTCTTCGTGAGTTTCATCAGTCTCACTTTGTGGTGCATCCAGGTGGCACCGAGATGTATCATGAAATACGTAGACAGTTTTGGTGACGGGGTATGAAGAAGGATATTGCCCTTTTTGTTTCACGTTGCCTTACTTGCCAGCAAGTGAAGGTCGAGCATCAGAGGCCAGTGGGTATGTTACAGCCACTGCCAGTGTCCTAGTGGACAGTGGTGAATATTACCATGGACTTTGTATCGGGACTTCCTAAGTCACCAAAGGGGCGTGATGCTATTTGGGTTGTGGTGGACAAATTGACCAAGTCCGCGCACTTCCTTTCTATTCGCACGACAGATTCAGTTGATAAGCTTAGTAAGCTTTATGTACGTGAGATTGTCAGACTCTATGGAGTACTAGTTTCTATCGTCTTAGATCGAGATCCCTGCTTCACTTCACGGTTTTGGTAGAAGTCGTAGTCAGCCATGAGGATGAGTCTACTTCTCAGTACTGCTTTTCACCCTCAGACAGATGGCTAGTCGGAGCACGCCATTCAGATACTCGAGGATATGTTACAAGCATATGTTCTAGACTTTCATGGGTTATGTGAGGACCATTTTTCATTGGTAGAGTTCGCCTACAATAATAGTTACCAGTCAAGCATTGAGATGACGCCTTATGAGGCATTATATGGTAAACCTTGTAGGTCACCTATTTATTGGGTAGACGTTGGGGAGATAATGGTATTGGAACCGAAACTTGTACATGAGACCACAAAGAAGGCCGTCGCAATTTGTAAATGTTTAGTAATAGCGCAAACTCATCAGAAGAGTCACATAGATAAGAGGAGGAGATCGTTAACATTTGAGGTTGGAGACCATGTGTTTTTTAAGGTCTTGGTATGGAAGAGTTTGATGAGATTTGAGAAGAGTTGGAAACTATCGTCGCGTTTCATCAGGCCATTTGAGATCTTTGACAGGATTGGAGAGGTGGCCTATCGCCTTGCCTTGCCGCCACTACTAGCATCCGTGCATAACATTTTTCATGTGTCCATGTTGTGTAAGTATGAACCGGACCAGTCTCATGTCTTAGGTTGGACCAAGTTGAGAGTAGAGGATGATATTAGCTACAAAAAGAGATTGGTGAGAATTCTCGACACCAAAGATCAAGTCCTACGGGAAGGATTATTGCGCATGTGAAAGTTTTGTGGCTTCACCATGGTGTTGAAGAAGCCACATGGGAACGAGAGTGGAAGTTCGTGAGAAGTACCTCGAGTTGTTTGATTCTTGATGTATGTCTAATTTCAGGGATGAAATTTCCTAAGTGGGGAAGGTTGTAGGGACCCAGTCCCTTTTAATTTGATACTTTTAAATTAAATCGTGTGTGTTAGTGTTTAATTATGGGAAATGATTACAATTCAATCATGAGTATGATTGTGGATGATAATTATATGCTTGTCTATGCATGAAAATAATCATTGTGGGTTTGTTGATCAAGCCTTGGGGCGTCGGAACAAAACTTGGATTCTATGTATTCTTTTCTTTTCTCGGTAAGCCTTCCAGCGAGGGACCGCTCGAGCGATCTGTGGCAGAGAGGGGCTTTAAGTTGCGAGATTGAGGTATTTTCTTTCATTCTCTCCTTTCATCTCTCTCTCTAAAACCAGATAGAAACCCTAGGGTTGTTGGTGGTACATCCTTGAGCCCTTCTACCTCTTCCTTGGTAGATTGTTTTGCTCATCCTTTGGCTCTACATTGGTGGGAGATCATTCTAGGCATTGAAAGTTTCCTCCTCATCCCTTAGTTGGTGATTTTCATGGGTGGAGCCTGTTAGAGGCTTGGTCCTTGTTGCATGATCATCTAAAAGGTAAGATCTATGACTATATATGAAGGTTTGTTAGATATGTATTGTATATTTCGAATTTATCCATGGAAATACGAAAAATCTATGTTTTGGAAACCCTTGGTTATGGGTTTGGGTTAATGCATGTTAAATCTCGAGGTTCTGGAGGACTCTTGGCGTTTTGATCTTGAGAACATCACGTGGGAACCTTTAATTTGATTTTGGGAAGTTAGAGTTCTGTTATCGTCAAAACCTTTGAGATTTGGGGGTTTTTTGGTTGTTGAACCCGAATGGTGAAATTGATTGAATTTTTGACAAATCAGGGCTTTTATCATCTCATTGATATGTAGATTTCATGAAACTTGGGAATGAGTGAAAATGGTCTTAGGTTGTGTTATAACTTTTGAATAAATTCCAAGGAATGTTCGGTGTATGTGAAAGCATGATTTATGTGACTTGTTTATATTTGACATGTGAACTCAAATATTAAATGATATTATTTTTTGAATTGTTGAAAATTAGAACCTTAATGGTGTTGGGTTTGGCGAGAGGAATCGGTTTGGCGTGAGGAACCGATTTGACGGCTAGACTCGTGGTGATTTAAACGTGGCTGATATAATTAAAGTACCGTGCTATTGAAATGAATACCTAAGATTAGGCTCAAGTAGCTCCTTGGTGAAAGACCGAAAACTTGCGCAATGTAAGGTAGGCCCTTCATTCGGGTTAATCCCCGTATAATCGTGCTCTTGGGCAGCCCACCCATCAATGTTTATGAAAGAAATCGAAAATGTGTGCTCCCGTGTTGACTATAGAATGAGTATTTATCCATTGGGTCTCATGTGGCTTGGTAATGATAAATGCGCCGGGGTCTTTAGGCATCGTCTAGCCTTGGTACTTAATTAAATCAAAGAAAAAAGTGTGCGCAAACCTGTGGGCTGTGATTGTATTGTGAAATAAGGAAATGAAATGGGGAGTTCATGATAATTATGTTGAAGTTAAAACAATGGGGTTAAAGACTGAACATGGTGTGTGATGGTTTTAATAAGGAAAGCAAACCGATTATGTGAACGAGACTTTATGAGAAAAAAATGAATTTGATTTTGGATTCAAGCGCGTGTACATTCACATAATCATTCTCGCATGTCATGTATATGTCCGTGTCTAGTCTTTTTTTTCTATGAACCTTGGCTCATGATGCTTAACCTATTTCAGGTGATAATGGAAAGAAGGTGGTCGAATGAGAAGCTTAGTCTCAGGGACCGTTTGAAGTTTTTGGGAATTGAATTACGTATATGTTGAATTATCTTTTGAGAAATGTATATCTTGTTAATGTAATTCTTTTGATACAATGATTCGAAACTCGATTTTGTGGGTATTCGTTTATAAGGCCCTAAGACCACGCACTCATACTTTGCATGCATGGAAGGATGTGGTTATGGTTTTAAGGGATGTATGATGAACGGATGACGGTTCTTATGGCTTGGGAATGTTTTGAGATGTTTTCTCTACTCTTTTGCTCTTATATTTATCAAATGGGTAGCATGAAAGACTTACCTTTTCATGTGGTTCGATGTGGGAAATCAGGTGTTTTTGAAAGCAAAATTGAGAAAGTTGGCCAAAACTGGACCGCTCGATGAACTGCTCGAGTAGTCTTGTGAACCTCTCGGTTTCTCTGATTACTGGTTAGAAATATTGCAACTGCTGAGAGACCGCTCGAACGGTCTGTTGACCGATCGAGCGGTCTGGCTAGTTGGGTGATTTTTGCACCATTTTGTTTTAAAGCCTATTTTCCAAAGGGGTGTTTATTTAATGTTTTGAACCTTCTTTTGTGTACACTTTACTTTAAAATCACGGTTTAGTTTTATTTTAAACATTTCTCTTTTCGGGCTTTTCTCTCATGAATCTTTGGGGTTTCCATGGTACTCAATCAGGGCCTTATAGGTACCTTTGGAGTGGGTGGATAATTGCCTACTTCTTATCACGGGTTTGAGGGGCTTGGTGTGTCAGCTAGAGAGTGTTGTCTGGTCTGCGGGGATCCCTTTTGCTCCATAGGTATTCGAAGTGTTATGCGCTTTCTTATTCTTTTCAATTCCTCTTACCGTTTTTTCTCTACTTATTGCATCTTATTTTCTTTCTTTTGCAGCAGCGGGAGTCGATTTGGGGTGCTTTACGAGGTGGACGACGTGGTTCTCGTCTTCTTTCTTACCCTCCTTCTGCTCCAAGTTCCGTCTCTTCCACTCAGAATCGATCGAGAGTCATATCTTCTTTTTCCAGTAATGACAATGACGATGGTGATGAAAATTTTAACTATGATGGACTTTTTGAGTCTTCAAACGTTGGCCCCTCTTGATGCTGATCCTTCTGGTGCGAGACCTTTTGCTCCTCCTCTTACTCGTCAGGTGCGCTAGTGGTACTAGTGAGAGAGAGATTCCTCCTCCATTTGAATAGCTTCACACTTAGATACATAATTACATTTTTATTTGGCCTGCGTACTCCTTTGTTTGGTGATGGGCCAGGGTGCCCCTAGTTTCTGACATACACTTGGGATTTCGAGCCTTTTATTTTTATGTTTATGAGATGGATGCATTTTATTTTCCACATCAAATGTTATTTTATCTTTTTTTGACAAAAATGATATTTTAGTGGAATAAATTGCTTATTGAATGCATGATGTAAATCCCTAGTCATAGACTGGACCATATGCAACATTGTATTTGTTTTTGATAAGTGAATGACTCATTTAATTACAACATTGTTGAACACCTTTAAAGAAATGAATTTATTCATAGAAACACTGAAAATAGGTATGGCCGCAACAATTGAAGTTCGCGGTCGTAGGAAAGGAAGTGGCGGCTGCACCAAAGACTCATAATGAGTAACTAGGTCGCATAGAACGAATGTTTGCAGACACAAAGGAATTTTGTGGCTGTTACAACAAACATCATGGTCGCTTATTCAGATGTTGTAGTTGCAAGAATCCCAAGCTATAGCGAGGATTTGATCTTCGCCCATTTGTCTTATAAAATGGTAGACTTTGTTCCCGATTATCTACATCTTTCAGAATCATTCTATTCTCATGGATTTTTCTTTCCATAACTCTCTCTCTTCATGGATGGACGAGCTTTCTATAGTAGAGAGACTGAGCTTTGCCTCCTTCGGTATCAGTGCCTTATTTTCCTTGAGGGCTATAAAGATCAATGAGCCACTGTTGAGAGTGACCGTGCAACATTGGGATTCGTAGGCACATGTCTTTCGCTTCGGTTGTGAGGATTTGTGCCCAACAGTAGAGGAGTTCATAGCCATTCTAGACCTTTCTCCTCGAAAATTTGTTGCAGTTCCATCTCCATTTCTCTTTCTGCGTAAATAAGTTATTCACCTATGTGGCCTTATTAAGAAGGAGGCTTCTCTTGTGACTCACGATGATCATCTCGACATCCCATAGATTATCGACAAATCTTGCCTCACCGGTGTTCTTGTCAACCTCGCCTTTTAGTTGTAGCGTCGACCTAATGCTTCTGTCTTCTTGCGCGCTACTTCCTCATTTCTTGTGATGGCAGAGCCAGTTCTCTTTTGGTCGATATTATCGGGCATATGTGGGTGGAGAAGGACTTTGTTCCGGTGGTCTTTGCCGAGACTTTGATCGGCTTGGATGCTATCCACCAAGGGGTGACTACTTCTTTTGCTGGAAGCCCCTTAACTCTTTAGGTATCACTCAATCTCTCCTTTTTTCGCTCTACTCTCCTTTTTCACTCTCTTTCTTTATTTTTCTACACATCTCTCCTTTTACTAATTTCTCTCGAATTTTACCTCTTATCCTCTTTTAACTAGATTTAGCTGATGGAGAAAGTGAATCTTCTATAGAAGTTGGCTTCGAATACATATAATGCAACTATTTTTGTCCATCATCCCTTCTTTCTGATAAACACTACCGAGATAGCTTAGAGATAGTACATTTACTCATCGGATCATACAGCAGTTCGGCTAGAGTCAGAGAGTCTTTAGTGGTGTGTAGAGCCGGATGTACAATTCTCTTTTTTGTGCCACATTCTTAGTGAGGTATTAAAAGGCTTGGCCGTCTCGGTCCATGATGCCGACACATGAGCTGTTACAGGCTGAGCTCTTAGATGAATGTAAGGTGTGGCTGGAGAAGGAAGGCAAGAGTAAGGAAGAAGAAGAAGAACAAGCGGTAAAGAGAAGGAAGACCTGATGAGTTTATCGCGTCTTAGGATTTTGTAGCTTTCTCATTTTTTTGGTTTAGAGGTTGTGACTTGCGTGCCCACCTATTTTATTTTCAAAACAATGTAATCAAAAGCAAAAGTAATGAAAAGCTTTCCATTTTTACTCTTAAAAAAGGCTTCAATTTATATAATGTTTTTCGATTCTTGCAATATGAACAACTTTATTATTTAGAATTCGAAGAAGAATTTACATTGATCATTACTCGAATTCAATGATAGTTTAAGCAAAGAATGTGGCCAGACTTCTTGAAAAGACGCTACCTACATATCTCAAGAAATAAAATTAGGCCATAACGTAGCTCGGGCTTGGTTTACTCTTGGGTATTAAAATTCTCCTTTTTTGGGTACCCTAACTTTTGTCAAGATCGCCTTTTTGGGTTTTTAGCTTTACGGGCAGTTCTAACTTTTAGCCTATGTTTGGACTAGTTTTTTTTTTTTGTAGGCTTTTAGGCTTTTTGACTTTTTTTTGTAAAAAAGTAGATACAAAAGTATGTAGAAAAAGTCAAAAAAAACCGCATTAAGCCAAACTAGTTGGCTTTTTTTTTTACTTTTAAGCCAAAAAGCTACTAGAAAAAGCTAGCCCAAACACAGGCTTAGATGGACCGCCTTTTTTGATTTTCAACCTAACAAGCTTTTTTATTTTATTTTATTGTTATCTCAAGGGTAGTATCTTTTGAGTTGATCTTGATTGATCAGGGAGGAGAATGTATTGCCATCCAAGTTGATGAGGATTACGGCGCTGCTGGTCATGATGGTCTTGATCAAATACGGTCCAGCCCAATTTTACTTGAACTTGCCCCTAGGGTCGATGATCGGGGCCTTGATTTCTTTGAGAACCAAGTCACCTTCTCTTACATCCTAGGTCTTAACCTTATTTTTGAAAGCTCGGGTTATTGTCCTTTTGGTACCATTGTATGTGAAATAGAGTCTGCAGTCTCCTCTCGTCAAACAACAAGAGTTCCTCCATTCGATTTCTCTACCACTCTTTTTTAAGGATGTTGGACTTGTTGGAGAGGGAGCCGCGCAGCGGAAAAAAGGATTTTTAAATCGATATTGTGACCGTAAAAAACGACGTATGCGATTTTCATGAAAAATGAAAACTATAATAATTTTAATAGTTTAATACATTTATGAAAGAATAAATAGAATGAAATAATATATTACATCGCCAAAAATCGATACCCCACGTAGCAGGTGTACAATCGATCTAATGTCGAAACAAAAATCGTCGAGATATACGATATAATTAAAATATTCATATAACCGGATCGTAACGACTTACAGCTGCAAAACCAAGGTTAGCACAATAATTTTTCATAAAAAATGCAACCGTGGCTCTGATACCATTATTGCAGAAGGAGATGTGCAGCGGAAAAAAAATAATTTTTGAATCGACGTCGTAACCGTAAAAAACGACGTATGTGATTTTCATGAAAAACGAAAATTATAATGATTTTAATACTTTAATACCTTTATGAAATTTGTCGAAAAGTTTTAAAAAATCCCGAATATGTTGAAGACGACCTTACAATCTTCTCACGTATGACTCGGACGCACTACGACGATCACGATGTGTGGGTACCGAATCCGATCGAAGTGTTATTCCTCCTTTTGATTTCTTCTCACACAATAATCTCCAAAAAGGCAAAATTAATTGCCAAAGAGGAGAAGGGGGCGGCGGCTACGTAGGAGTATTAGGGTTAAGGTTTGATTAATAAGCTTCCTTTTTAATATATAAGAATATATCAAAATTATATTAAGTATATACTCTCCTTCCTAAAAGGATATAAAGAGATATACTTAACATAAATAATCAATCCCATCATCTCCTAGGGCCGGCCATTTAGAGAGTAAACCCTAGGTGTGCCAAATACCAAAACCGCATCTCATTAATTTAATTTAATTCCTGAATGTCTCCGGCGGCAAAACCGGCATTCCAATTAAATTAAATAATTACCGAAACCAACAAGAAAAAAATCCCTGCGTATTATGGGCTACGTGAGGGAACACGAGGAAGTATAGGACTCAGGCTAACCGTATGAGAAAACTAGATATCCCTAACTCTGTCCCCGAGTTAGATCATTTCCCGTATGAACCAGAACTTATTCCACTAAAGGTCCTGACTGAACTCCCGGCCCTAACTCAAATTATGTCTTGAG
>JAULJZ010162878.1:0-26392 GCA_032270985.1 Heliamphora pulchella
GTTCCAGCATCACTCAAGACCTGCTAGGTAATGACAAGTTCTATACGGAGCACCACGATGTAAAAGCTAACTTTACGGGCGACCACCCGAGGGACAAAAGCACCCAAACCGACCTTCTTTACGAGAACTACACCGAAGGATAACAACGGTACCTATACTGCGCACGTTTTTGGACTTTCACCGAGGGCAACTCGTGCCAAATACCCGTCATCCCGGTATATCTAGATAATCTTCTAAAAACTAAACTGTAGCATCAACTATAAAACCTTTTTGCAAATATACATTATACATATATATAGATCCATCCATCAACATGGAGATTAACAAAACATTTCAAAATGTTTTTATCAAAACGTTTTAGAAAGTGAGCCTTAACCCCAAGGGCTAGCTCCAAACCTCTAAAAACACGTTTTTCATCAACTATCCATCCTTTTTCTCAAAAAAAACCCAACCTTTTTTCCCAAAGGAACCACTAAAATGCCAAGGCAAACAGCCATCATTTCAGTCGACTGGACCCCACCCCAGTCGACTGAAAAACACACTGAAAAAATAACATTTTTCAACTCGAGGCACTTTAGTCTACTGACCCATCGAGTCCAGTCAACTGAACCTCCCAACTCAAGATCCAGTCGACTGAACACATGGGTCCAGTCGACTGAACTTGCCTAGAAAATGGTTTTAGCTACGGTTTTGACCTTCTCGCCTCAAACCAAGCTTCAAAAACACATGTTTTGATACCTAAAGGCATACCCGAGCCCAAGGCTATCACAATACCTCGCAAGAAACACCCAACAACCAGTTTCATCCAACCGAAACGCCGAAAAATAGTTTTAATCTAAAATTGGATCTAGAACAAAAAATCACATTTCATGCGCTTTTAAACAGTAAAACAGCATAAGATTACATATAGTACCCTTATACAGCAGTAGAATCTGAGATCCTACCTCGTTGAGTCAAAAACCTGATGCCTTGATCTACGTGCAAATTCAAGCTTCGTCGAAATCAAAATTTGTCCAGATGGATGCGTAGACCACGATGCCAATAGTAAGGATACGCTGTTGGATCGTTAAAAATCGAGCCCCGAGCCCCTGATAAGTTAGAGAGAAGGCAGAGAGAATTTGGAAGAAACTTAGGAGTTAAGTTTTGAAAATATCTTTTGAAAATATCTAACTCCAAATATATATAGGCCTCCAAAATATCTTTTTTTTTGAATTTTTAAAATTCGCACAAAAACTCCTTACAACCTCGGGAAGCAACCCCGCATGCTTATTTTAACCAAAACATACATCAAAACGCATATAAGCATATTAAAACAAAAATGCCTAAAAGGCGTCAAAACACCGAATATGCATATATATCAAAAATGAAATGAAACAAGGTCTCACATGGGCCATTCGAGATGAATATTTACATGAGGTAACCTTAGGAAGCCATGACTGTTCTATAAACCCTCATTTTCTTCCCTCGAGGGTGTTGTGGATAAAATTTCCATTGTTTTTGTTGTTTATTCATTATTTATTTTGACCTAAGCATTGTTCCTTCAAGTTTTCATTATTGATAGTGTATTCGTAGTTCTCTATTTCACATGTTTATAGTCGTTTTTACTTTGTTTCGACACTCACAAGCAGACAAAGCACTTCTAAAAGCTTTTTGATTTTCTAGAACATAACGGCCACGACCTCCTAGTGTCACAACCGTATGTTTTGTTAAACCTTATGTTTTGTTAAACCTATAGTCACGGTCATGACCTTTATGCACATGGCCGATATATTGGTGCCTTATTTACTCAAGGCCACAAAATCCTTTTGTTACAGCCGCGACATTTGTTTCAAGGCTAAAATATGAAAACTCTCTTCAAAACTCTCTAATATTCATTTATTTTAAGGTTTTTCTCTCCCTTTTCCTCATTCCATTTTTCTTTTCTCTTTTCTGAACTTCAATTCATGTCACTGTTGGGGAATAAATGGTAAATCTGGCCTAAATCAAATGGATCATGGTCTCCATTCTATACACCATTCTTTCTGCATGTTCTGTAGTTATAAAATATGACGGCTGCGACCTTTTAATGTCACGGCCGTATATTTTGTTAAATCTATAGTAACGGCCGTGAGATTTGTACTCTTAGCCTACACGTTTTCTGCCTTTGTTTCTTACGGTCGCCACTTGATGCTGTCACGATCGTGATGTTCTTATGAGGCAAAAAGCACTTTCTCTTATCCCTTTATCCTTAAGGTCTTTTTTATCTTTATTCTGTTTTGCATATACTGTATCATAGTCCGTGTTCTTGATGGAAAGTAGATGGTAGATCAGACCTAGATTAAATGGATCGTGGTCTCCATTCTGTATACCCCATTTCTCTCTGTTTTGTAGATTTACAAATATGACGACCGCATCTTTTGCTTCATTTTTCTCACAGTCGCCATATCATTTCGTTACGGCTGTGAGGTTTTGTGAGACCAGCATTATAAAAATGTGTTTTAAGCATTTTGTTGTTTATTTTTGATATCCTGTGTATTCTATTTAGAGTTATTGCTTGTATAAAGGATGAAGGATGGTGGATCTAACCTAGTACCAATAGGTTATGGTCTCTGTCCTGTATATCATGTTCATTTGAGCCTGTTTTAAGCCATGTGCAATGTATATACCCTTTCTGTACCCTTAAAAATTATGACCGCAACTTTTATTTGCACGACCATGAGCTTTTTCATTCTGTTCTTCGTCGTAACCCCATATTTGTCACGACCGCGAGTTTTGTGACTATTTTTGTCACGGCGGCAATATTAGATGTTTCGGTCGTAAGTTTTCTGCATATCCAGTAGCTTAAATATGATATTGTTGTCTCTTCTGTTTATTTTGTACAACCTATTCATAGCATGTTTGGGGCAGAAACATTGTTGTATGACCCTTAGACCTTTATTTGTCCATTTTATTGTTTATTCGTATGTTTTTCGCTTTACTTTACTCAAACGATATGTGTGGCATATTTAGAAATAACAATCAAGTTGCATGACCCTAGAAATCATAGTTAGGATTTTGTTTCGTTGCTTTCTTTTGTTTAAACTCTCTTTAACCTCTCGTTCTATATATGTTACCTTTAAAAAGTTTACAACAAGAGTCAATATTGAAAAAGTAGAGGCCAATCTCGCGGTTGGGAAAAAAAGGTGCTTAATACCTTCCTTTTTCGTACCTTATCCTCCGAACTCCTTTTTTTCTAGTTACGTTTTTAAAAGACCCACAGTCTTCTTTTTATTTTTCATAATTTTTCTCAAAAACCAAGTGGCGACTCTATTTTTCTAAAAAGGATGCTCAGATATCTTGGATTTTCTTATTGGAAAAGAAAAAAATTATTTTTCTAAAAACAATAGATACTCGGCGCATCCTGCGAGACCCGAAAAATGTCCGTAGCTTTTCTGGTGACTCCGTCGAGGACTGGTTTTTCAAAAGAATCATAAGAGGGCTTAACTTGAAATGTCAATGGTTCTAATTGTAAACGTTTTATTGATCTTCGAATTTGCATTTTGTATATTTGTGTGCTTGGTTCTCAAACCCTACTCGATACCCCAGTCAGTTTATTGTCTCGGGGCTATGTCGGGAAAGCTAGCAAGCTTTCTGGCCATATGCTTCCATAGACGTGGCAAAAAGAGTTATTGCGTACCGTTTGACCATGCCTTGCACCATTCCTGGCATTGAGAGGTATATTCTTAATTCTATTCAGAAGGTACACTGAGTGAAGACCTACCAGCCTTTTCACGTGCATATAGTTTCTTAGAACCATTTCTTTTAGGTTCAATAAATCTTTTCGGGTTATGTGATTTTCTTATATGGATGCTTTTGTTCGTATAGTTAGCACCCCGATTAGGACTAATTTTTGTCCTCCCGATCCGTCATCGAGAGTGAGTTGTTTTGAGTTTAGCCCCTGCTAACGAGTCCTCCAATTTACTTGAGTCATTTCAATTCAAAAACTCAGAATAATAGCTCCGTATAGAGAAAGGCATATACGCACTTGGGCCCAATCTTGAAAGGAAGGCTTAGACAAATAGAACAGTTAAGATCACCAATGGAAAATCCAGAATTGATCATGGCTAATATGATGAGGGCAATTATGGACCTATGACGAACATTAGATGGGATCAGTACAGTTGTGAGGAACCAGGCCAGGATTCAGACACTATGCCAGACACAAATCCAACTCTTACAGGCCTAACAAATCTAAAACCAAGCTCAATGTCAGCAACTTCAAGCTCGAGTCAATGATTTATCGAGTTCATCTATCGAGAACAAGACTCAATCTAACGAAGGGAGAACTAAGGCAGTAAAGATGCTAAGAAATCCTTCGATCACATTTGAACAGTTGCTTAATGAGGGAGTTAATGCTAAAAGTTTCATTCAATTAGAGACAATGAAAAGTGCAAGATCAAGTCGAAGGGTAAGGAAACCATGCACTAATGACCCAAATCGAGTCAATAATAATATCACCAACATTTTCAATGATCAAGTTTTCGAAATAAACTCCCTAAACCCAAAACCCAAACAATCTAGTACGCAAAGAACTTCAAGAAGAATATTCACTTCTCTGGGAGTCCCACTTTCCACTGTCCTTGGTAGTCTCATTAAAATGGGCCTCCTAAAGCTTTTGGAGCCGACCCCGCCTTCAAACCCTTTATCGCCCAAATATAATCTGACCCAGTACTATGCCTTCCACCAAGGGCACAATCACTTAACCATCAACTACACGAGGCTCCGACATGAGATCTAAGACTTGATAGACAACAAGGTGATCCTTCCACCCACTACCTTTCAAAAGCCGAATGTTACCACCAATCCTCTTCTAAATCATGCAAATCAGCAGAATGTGAACGCTGTTGAAGAAGGGTTAAAAAGTTTTGATTCCACCAAATTTATAGTCTCTACAACAAAGCCAAAACCAGTTATGGTATTGCCGTCTGATCAGGAGGTGTTGCTAATTGATGACCTTATTCAGGATTTGATCGATGATGGTTTTGATAACTTTTCGATCTTTATCGTCCACAAGGAAGAAGTTTCTCTCGCTGTTAATGGTGATGATGAGGAAGAAGAAGAAATCAGATGCTTGTGGGAGGATTTGGCCCATCTTGAGGCGTTAGATGAGTTGGAAAAAGGTGGAATTGACATTGAATGGCATATCCCGATTGTTTCGAGTGATGATACAGCATGGCATCGAGGGGGCAGCCAAGTATGGGGAAGACAAGCCGAGTTTTAAAACTGAAGTGACAGAGGAAACAGCATCAGAGACAAGAGATTCTTCAAAAGGAGAGGAGGGCAACAACGAGAGCAAACCGAGAAGAAGATGAGGTCAAAAGGGAAGGAGGAAAACTCACATCGGGTGATTTGTTAGGAATCGCAAGTTTTGTGTTCGACCCCTCTGTATACATCATTCCTCTTTATGCACCAAAATTGAGAACACCTTTACCCGAGAGTCCAATCTTATGTTCTCTTGAAGTGGAGTACCAAGAAGAGAACGACATGTGGGAATTGGAAGAAATAGAGCAGGAATTCATGGATATAGAATACGACGAAGAAGATGATATGCCGAAATGGCATCTGATTGTGGAAGAACCATATTATCACGGAGACCCGTCGGAACCTTAGGGTCCTCCCCCACCCTATGATTATGAAGACCCATTTGATAGGGTATCATTGCCACAATTCTTCGAGTAAAAAACTGATGTCGGTGAAGAATCTCATTAGTTTTCACAAAATGTAATGGAAATCGAGGAGGATCTCTGGGGAGACAGAGCAATTAACGAGGAAGACAATTAGAGAAAGATCAACACAGACAATTTCTAGGCTTTTCGAGAGAAAGGATACCTGGTGGTTGAAATTCAACAAGTAACCGACCAATTCGAAGGTCTTTGGGAATCCGAAGAATAAAAATAACATCTGACAAGAAGTAAGAGGCGTTTTAAGCCTACGCAGTTTGAAAAAGGTCAACTAAGCAGGGGTATGGAAGAACCGAGGAAGCAAATGAAAAAATTAAACAGCGAAGAGGAAGATGAAGTTTTAAAACAACTCAAGAAGACACAAGCCAATGTGAGCATTTGGGGATTACTTGTGACATCCCATAAGCACCGACAGACCATTTTAAAAGCTTTGAACAGTGTAGACATCTTAATCGACGTATCTCCCGATCAGTTGGTTGGAATGCTTATGCTCAAAAAGTATACCAATGTTATCGCCTTCAGTGACAAAGACTTTCCGACAGTGGGACCATCACACGACAAATCGACACACCTGACTGTTCAGTGTTTGGAGAAATGGGTGCCGATCATCTTGGTTAACAACAGTTCTGCCCTCAATGTGTGCCCACTACGAACTGCTTACTATTTGGGACTGAAGATGTAAGACTTCAAACTAAGCGCGCAAGGGGTATGTACATATGACAACACAAGGAGAGACTTGTTGGGATTGGTGACCTTTGCCGTGAAAGTAGGGACGTTGGAAAGTGAGGTGGAATTATATGTTCTCGATGTGCTAGCCTCATTTAATCTTCTGTTGGATAAACCGTGGCTATATGATCTGACAGTTAGAACAGTTCCGTCAGCCTTGCACCAAAAGGTGAAGCTAATCAAGGAAGAAGTGATTGTCACTATTCTGGGCGAATTTGGCTTGCTGACCTCGACCAGTGACACTACCCTGCTACTCGAGGTTCAGCATGAGGAGGAGGATCTCCTTCTAAATGGTTTGACTTTGATGAGACTAAAGCGATCCAAGTTTTGATTAACGAGGAAGGAAACTATGTGAATCCGAAGGTTGTAACAACGATGAAGGCGATGCCCTATTTTCTAGGGATGGGACTAGGCAAGCACCTACAAGGGATCTCAAAATCAATCCTTATGCATCACAATCACTATGGACATGGACTAGGGTACAGGTCAGAGATGGAAGAAGAAAGATAGGGAAATACGGGCCAACGCTGAATGGTTGATTTATTAAGGAGAGGGATGATTTCTCTTATTATGAATTTTTCAAACCATGGATAGAGGAGAAGACTAAACAAAAGCTTCTAGGGATGGAGATCTTTTTCAGCCATTAGTTGTCCAGTGATGAGGGAGAAACAGAAATTTGGCAGAAGGGATTCACTTAGAAAGTACCAACATAGTCGTTGGTTCATAGCGAGAAGGAGATCTGAGTTTTTTCGTTCATGAAGAGATGGCCCGGGTGCGTATAAGCAATGATGAAGACAAGGACATGCTGATGATAGAAGGTGATGCACCTGTAGATTACACTGTACTTACCATGGATGCTGCTAATATGCAAAAGAGTCAGTCCCTTGAATCTTTTTGTATGCATGGTGTGGAAAGTGAGTGGAAATTCGATTCTCTTGAGTCCATTTTGATCAAGTCTGTAAACGATTCCTATGATAACAAATCTACCGGGAATGCACCTGTTGACATTCTAAGTCCCTTTCTATTTCGAGTCCAAAATTGTAAACCATGTTGAAATCAATGAAATGAATTCGAATTTTTCTTACTTCATTGTGCCTCAAATATCTTGCATAGATTCTAAAATTTTTAATGAATTCGAGGGGGATATCCCCTTAGAATTAAAACTTTTAATTGAAAATGAAAAAGAAATGCGAACTAAACCCGTAATGGAAGAAACTATTTTAATAAATCTTAATAATGAAAAGAATTCACAGATAGTTCAGATTGGTTCTACATTCTCTTCGGAAGAACGTGAGCAGTTAACTCTTTTTATTAAAAGAATTCAAAACTATTTTTGCATGGTTCTATGAAGAAATACCCGGCATAGACCCTGATATCGTACAACACCAAATCTCCCTTTTTTCGATGTTAAACCTGTCAACCAGAAGATTAGAAGAATCAGGCCAGATTGGGCACTCAAGATCAAGGAGAAGGTTACTAAGTAGATAGATGCCGAATTCCTCATGGTTACAGAGTATCTAAAATGGGTTGCCAACATCGTCCCAGTACCGAAGAAAGATGGAAAGATTTGAGTGTGTGTCGACTTCAGCGATCTCAACAGGACTAGTTCTAAGGACTGCTTTCCTCTCTCCCACATAGACGTATTAGTGGACAATGCCGCCAAGAATGCGCTATTGTCTTTCATGGATGGATTTTTAGGGTACAATTAGATTTTGATAGCGCCGAAAGACCGAGAGAAGACTACCTTCACGACATCTTAGGGCACCTATTGTTATAGGGTCATGCCGTCCAAACTAAAGAACGTGAGAGCAACTTATCAAAGGGCTGCGACCACGACATGATACATAAGGAAGTAAAAGTATATGTGGATGACATGATCATGAGGTCAAAAACCCGAGAAAGGCATATCGTCGCACTAAGAAAATTCTTCGAGCGGATCGAAGAGTAAAAAAATGCGCTTAAACCCACAGAAGTGTTCAAGAAAGATGCTCGGATTCATGATCACACAACAAGGTGTAGAGGTAGACCCGTCAAAGATCAAAGCCATCCTTGAAATGCCCTCTCCAAGAACTGAGAAGGACGTAAGGAGTTTCTTATGAAAAATTCAGTTTATCTGTCGATTTATAGCTAAACTGACCACGACCTGTGAACCCATGTTCCAACTCTTGAAGAAAGGGACTAATTTTTTATGGAATCAACAGTGCCATGACACTTTCGATGTTATACAATAGTACTTGCAAGACCATCCAATCCTGTTGCCACCAAAACTCGATAATCCTTTGATCCTATATTTGTCCGTGACTGATTCAGTAATTGGATGTATGCTCGCTCAAGAAGATAAAGCCAAGAGATGTCTACTAGCTAAGGAAAAAGATGACAAAATGTGAACATCGGTATATGCCTTTAGAAAAGATTTGCTGGGCGCTAGTTTGGGCATCCAAAAAATTACGCCATTACATACTAACGTACCGAGTTGCTCTGATCTCAAGGATAGACCCTCTTCAAGAAGCCAGCACTGACATGGAAGTTGGCCCGTTGGTTACTCATGCTAGCTGAGTTTGACTTGCAGTATGTCGCAAGAAAATCCATGAAAGGGAGAGCCAGGTTCATTAAGAAAAATTTGATCTGTCGATACAGAGTCTCACATGAGATCATCTCTGACAATGGCTCTCACTTTCAAGGAGAAATTTTAGACCTCTTGGAAGAATATCGGATTGTCAGCCATTATGTCTTCGCCATACAGACTGCAAACCAATGGAGCAGTGAAAACTACAAACAAGAATGTGAAGAACATCCTACATAATATAATAGAGGGCAGCAAGGACTGGGCAAAAAAGCTACCATTTGCACTTTGGGGATACCGAACATCGATCAGGACTTCCACTGGAGCGACGTTATATGCTTTGGTTTACGGAATGGAAGCAATTTTGCCCATAGAATTGGAGATCCCGTCTCTAAGAATAATAGCTGAAAGCAGCATTCCCGAGTCAGAATGGCAGAGGAACAGATTTGAAGAGTTACTCTTATTTGACGAAATGAGGCTTAGAGTGCTGTTTCATATTCAAGGGTATTATAGGAGAATAACTCGGGCATTTAACAAGAAGGTTAAGCCTCGAAATTTAAAAGAAGGTGATTTAGTTCTCAGCCCCAATCCTCGATCCAAGGGGCAAGTTCAAACTTAATCGGGCTGGGCCTTATCTTATCAAAACCCTGATGTTAGAAGGAACAGCTATCCTTATGGATCTGGATGGGAATGTCTTTTCTACACCAATCAACTCAGGTCAACCCAAGAGGTTTTATCCCTGAGAGAAAAATAAAAAGATAAGCTCGCTGGGTTAAAAACTGTAAAGGCGGCACAGGCAAGTGTTAGAGCAACTCACAAGACCGAAAACCCGAAAGGGCGACCTTGGCAAAAGTCAAGGCAATGAAAAGGAGAGTGTTAATACCCGAGTGTAACCCACGCCTCAAACTACGTTTTGGCTTGATTCCTTACTTTGGGATACGTAGGTAGCTTCTGTCAAAAGTTCGGCCCAAACCTTTATTTGGAGCTTTCCTCTAAAATCATGTTTCAAGTAGTCGATCAATGCAAAAGTTTACTTTAAGTTTTTCTAATAAATTGGTTATACTGCAAAAACGAAAATCTAAGGAACAGTTTCAGAAATCACCATAAACTAGAAGCGGAGAAACTTTCATTAAAAAGTTTTATTGATTCAGTTGGTTCTAAAAACAAGATAGGCTCGCAAGTCCTCATCCTAAAAAGCTTTAAAAAAAGAAGAGAAAGCAAACAAAATATTGAGGTACAACGAAGCAAAGTTAAATCACCCTCCATGATTCCCATATTCCATTGTCCTATAAGTTGAGTTTTGAGGTTATTGGAGACAAACTGCCAAGATTCATTGATTAAAAACATGATTTAAGTCAAACAAAACTGAACGGAAAAATGTCAAAATCGGCTCCAGATCAAAACTTTTTGTATGTCAAACGATCAAAATAAATCCGGTATATACTCCCAAAGTTATATTAAAGTTATACCTTACGAAATTTGGTATGATTGATTTTGGTTGCTGCAACAACTTTTAGTCTAGAATTCTTTACGGTTGTAGACTTCAAGTTAAATCTTCAAATCCAAGCCTTCTGCTGTATTTTCATATGCTAGAACACGTCTGTAGTGTGGACTACCTTGAATGTGTTATTCACAACCCTCTTTAACCACTAAGAAAATATGGAAAAATCCTAACTGTATATAATGTGTGTGGTGGTTAAGGCTGCATAACAGTATATAAATATGCTACAACAGGTATTTGTCGACTAAATATGACTTGGAATTCCACTATAATTATGAAAATCCATCCCAATCTAAAAATAATTTCATAAAAACATTAATTTTAATTCATTCCACTAAAAAATTATAATCGCACTCCCAGCCACATTTTCAAAACCAAATATTTGATCTCTTGTTATTAAATGTTTATTTATTTTTGCACGTTCAGATTCTCGATACCTGCTGATTAAATTAAATTACTAATAATTATATTTAATTGAATTTTTAAATAAATTCCTTATAACATTCTGCTTAACTTATTTACCTGCCGAATAATTAAATTCATTTGTAGGGTTTGACTCTGTTAAAACTTATACACTTCCTTAAGGGGTTATCGTCAACCTCTATTTTTTGAGACGTGGATTCCATCAATAATTACTATTTACTATATAATTAATATCGTTATTTAATTCACCAGAATTATAGACCCATAAAAGGTCATACTCTTTAATGATCAAAATAATTAATATTAGGTATACATAAATTTTTAGTTATTTCGGGATTAAGAGTATAAGCACTCATAATAACCATAGGATATGAATTAATTTATATAGATAATATAAAATTAATTATCCTAACGTGCTCCTTTTTAATACACATAAAGTGTACTAGTACAACGAGTCAAAATAATAGGTGACGCTATTATCTGTTTTTCGTAATCAAGACAAGTCTACTAAAACTCTGTGCTATAGTTATTCCGATGGTTTGTCTAATTCCATCTAAACTGTAAACCAAAAAATCTTATATTCCACAAGGACTTTTAATCTGATTTTCTATGTGTAATTCGAATTCTACACACCAGATTAAATACTATGTAGAATAAAAGATATCTATGCACGACATCAAATAAATAATAAAATACATATATTGCTCACTAAGATTCTCATAAAATAAAAAAATATTTTATTAATAAATAAAATTAAATACTAAAACAAAATAAATTTATGATTTTTAGTATATGACTCTAACAGAGGTTACTAACAATCAGGCCGAGTACGAAGCTTACTTAGCCAAATTGGAAGCAGCTCTGCTCCTTCGACTGATTGTTCGTATTGAATTTCAGGTTCTCTATTGCACTCTCTAAATAGGGTAGAACTAGGAGCAAGAGAGTTGGAAGTTATAAGGGACTCTACTTTTGTCGTATCTCAAGTAAAAGGAGAATGTAAGGTTAAGAAAGAAAGGTTAATCCAATACCACCGAGAGCTCGAAATAGTGATCCCCTACACTGAGAGTGTGGTGTTCATCCACGTCCCGAGATTACAGAATAAGTTTACCGATACACTGGCCACCTTGGTCTCGATGATAGACATACCATCTAGAGTAAGGACGAGACCTTTGAAAATTCAGCAACGAGATGCACCTGCAATCGGTAACATTGCTCCTACCCAAGAGGTTAGTGCTGGATTGCCCTGGTATCACGACTTTCAAAGTTTTATCGAGAAAGGAGAATATTCCAGTCGAGTTAGCAAGAAGGACCAAAGAGCTATCAAGAGACTTGATGCACAGTTTATGATCTGTGGAGGAAAGTTGTATAAGAGAGGATACCTGAGAATTAACAAACTCTATGTAGACACAGAAGAAGGACATGGGCTAATGAGAGAGATTCATATTGGAGTTTGCGGACCTCATATGAATGGGTTAATGTTAGCAAAGAAGATTCTACGTGAAGGGTACTTTTGGATGACGATAGAGATAGATTGTCACAAGTTTGTTCGGAGATGTAGAAAATGTCAAGTTCACGCAAATCTCATGCACGTTCCACCATCTCAGCTTTATAGTATGACCTCGCCGTGGCCTTTTTTCGTTTGTGGAATTAACATGATAGGAAAAATCACACCCAAGGCATCGAATGGGCACGAGTTCATTCTTGTGGCTCTCGATTACTTTACAAAGTGGGTCAAAGCGGCCTCTTACTCTGTTCTAAAGGCCTCTCAAGTAGCCAGGTTTATCAAAGAGAACCTCATCTACCGATATAGGTTGCCGCATGAGATAGTTTTTGATAATGGTTCTCACTTCTAAGGAGAAGTTTTGAATCTCTTGGAAGAATATCAAATCACCAGTCATAAGTTTTTCCTGTATAGACCATAAACTAACGGAGCTGTGAAAGCTGCCAACAAAAATGTAAAGAAGATCTTGTAGAAAATGATTAAGGGAAGTAAAGATTGGCCAGAGAAGCTTTCATTCACACTTTGGGGATACCAAACGTCAATTGGGACCTCTACCAGAGCAACACCGTACGCATTGGTTTATGGCATGGAATCAATCTTACCTATAGAGCTGAAAATTCTGTCATTAAGGATAATGGCTGAAAGCGACATTCCAAAATCAGATTGGCAGAGGGATAGGTTTGAAGAATTGTTTTTGTTCGATGAAAGGAGACTCAAAGCATTGTTTCACATTCAAGGGTATCAGAGAATAATAGCTCGGGCATTTAATAAGAAGGTTAAGTTTTAGAATTTGAAAGAATGTGACTTAGTTCTCAAAGAGATCAGAGCCTCGATCTTCAATCCAAGAGGCAAGCTCAAACCTAATTGGGCCGGGCCTTACCTTATCAAAACCCTGATGTCATGAGGAGCAGTTATATTTATGGATTTGGATGGGAATGTTTTTTCTAAACCAATCAACTTAGATCAGCTCGAAAGGTTTTATCTTTGAGAGAAAAATAAAAATAAAAAGAAAAGCTCACTAGGTTTAAAACCGTAAAGACGGCCCACGCAAAAGTTATAGCATCTCGCAAGGCCGAAAATTCGAATGGGCGACCTTAGCTAAAGTTAAGGCAACGAAAAAGAGAGTGTCAATACTCGAGTGTAACCCAAGCCTCGAACTACGTTATGACCTTATTCCCTTTTTCGAGATACATAGGCAGTTTCTGTCAGAAGTTCGGCCCAAACCTTTATTCAAAGCTATCCTTTGTAATCATGTTTTGAGTAGATGATCAATGCGAAAGTTTACTTTAAGTTTTTCTAATAAATTGGCTAAATTGCAAGAACGAGAATCTAAAGAAAAGTTTCATAAGTCATTACAAAGTGGAGAAATTTTCATTAAGAAGTTTTACTGATTCAGTTTGATTATAAAAACAATAGAGGTTTGCAAGTCCTCATCTTTTTCCTAAAATATAAAAAGAAAGCATCAAAATATTGGGGCATAACAAAGGAAAGTAAAATTTTCATTCTTTTTTCATCTCCTCTTTGTTTTGCACCGTGCTCTAACTCTTTCCCCAGCCAAGCTTTATAGTCCTCAGAAAGCTCGCCATCAAACTCGCTACCAACTGGCTTCATCAGTCGAGAAGACCAAGCTCGCCGGTATTAGACCAAGAAGGGAGCCTGATGAGGAGAACTGTATACATGACTCACAACAGCATCATGCCTAGTCTGAGTGTGCCTGAATTGACGAAGAATACGGTATGAATGATAGAAGATAGCCAGCTTCAAGTCGATCAATAAGACCCTGGGGTGATCCATGGTGGCAGTAGACATGAAAAAAATCTTCAACCAGAGGCATGGCCAGAAAATGTCTTCCTTAGTCAAAGAATTCAGAAAATCCTTTTAAGCAGCCTCGAAAAAGTGAAGGCAGTAAGCTCGACGATAGATGAATAACTTCACACTATCATTATCAGACACAGGTTTCTTCAGCAAGTTCACCTTCTCCATCAACCAAACCTGAGAGAAATAATGAAAAAAGAGAGCTGAGCAGAAAAATAGAGAGAAATAAAGAAAAAATGAGAGTTAAGCAGAAAAGTGGAGATGAATACATAAAAAAGAGAGCTAAGTAAGCACCTGAAACAATAAAGCACTGCCCGTAAAGCAAGGGGCACCCTCAGTATGAACTGCATCAAGCCCGAGAAGTGTCTCAATAAGGACTAATGGAATAGGGTCCTGGCCCTTGTGAATTTAATAAGTCACATCCACCAAGGAAAAACTAGCCTGTCCATCAAAAGATCCCAAAAGGAAATGGACCAGTAAACAGATGCAAAGAGCATAACGATGTTGGAGCTGAAGAGAGAAATTAGTGAGAGAACCCAATGGTCAAAACCGGTCAATGATCCAAACCACATCAAAAACTCCATCATGGGTAATGAGTGAAGCCTTGCGTTTGGAATAGCCACAAAGCTGCGTTAACTGGTCCTTGGGACTTGAGAATGGAGTAGGGATATGACTTTGTCGTGAGGCGAAGTCTTGAGAATAGCAAAAAAATCTTCCATCATCAGGCATAGCTCCTCATGTCCGAAACGGAACGCGTGCACATCAGGATCCCAAAGTTGGGTAGCTCCTCTTAGAATAGGCCAATTGATCCTCATGGTCTTCAAGGAGAATAGCGCATCCAAGCTAAAGTTGACAAAGTTCTTATGCTTAACCGAAGAGAACTCATCCATCCGTGATGAATGAGAGTTGTTAAAAGAATGAGCCATAGAAGGTCAAAGAGGATAGAAGGTATTTTAAGCAGCGGAATCTAAAATAGAGGGTCCCTTTTTATAGAGCCAAAAGGAGGGGGGAGCACAGAATCATCTTTGTTTTTCGTGCCAAAATTTTTTATCATAGACGTTACCTTTTTCTCACTGCCGACATCTTCAAAAGTCACGACTGCTATCAATCTTCACGGTCACGAACTCCATTCTTCCAGACCGCAAACTTCTTGTTATGTTCGTTCAGGCAGCCAATTTCAAACATCACAATCGCGATATTTTTCCTCAATGCTACAACCTTTTTTCTACAAAAAATTTGACAGCCTATCCCTTTTTTGCTAGCATGCCCAAAATCCTTGTCAAGAACCTGTAAACAACTCACAACACGAAAATTGGCTCACAAAGAAAATTTCAACTCGCAAACCATTCATCATGCATAATCAAGAGACTAAGTAATAGAAATGATTTTCGTACAAAATATGTAATAAGTAGTAAGCATCCATAATGTGTATAAAGTACTCTAAAGGAAAGAAGGCCTACCCATCAAAAATAATGTGTGTATGTGCAGTGTACCAAGTATGTATCAGCGGGCACGTAGGACCAAGCAAAAGAATAGGCATGCAAGCCTCCGTATACATAAAGAAAATGAAGTAAATGGAAAGCAACAGAGATGGGGGGTCGTCATTCTCTCCGGGTCCTCTTCCCCCATACCATGAATCCGTCGCCGGGAGACAACCCTCCTGATATTGACCCAGTCTCCTCCTCTGAGTTATAGACGGTATGGACAACACTGGGAGTCTGAGCTCGGGATGATGAAGCTGAAGCGGTGCCTCGCCTGGAGGATGCAGCTGACACCGTACGACCTCCACGAGTCTTCGGACCTCTACCCCGATCGTGCTGCAAGAGAGGATCATGTTAGAGGATAGGCATATACGGACATAAATGAAAGTGTAGAAAGTAAAACCAAGGAAGAAACATACTGCAGTGGGGCCACCCCGAGGAGCAGCAAGTGGCTGGATGTCGTATGTTTGGAAGGTGCTGTCCTATCGGCGGATCAGCACCCTCATTCCCGTGATGACTCGAGGCACTCCTCACCCCACTCCCAAGGAAACTATTAAGAAATGGATGCATCAAGCAAGTATGAAAAGTGAAAGTAGTGTGAAAAGCTGTGAATGAAGAGAAAGGATGTACTTGCTCTGTTCCGGGAGGAATATGCACCTTCGACAACGGTGAATGGGGGATCTCAATCTGTTAGAGGACCCTATTCATAAACGTGTCCACGATCTAGGAGAGCTTAAGATAGGCTACTTCAACAAGGGCAGGGGCAGCAACAGGAGGACCCCACACAGCAGCACGAGCCTCCATAGCTGGTATGAGCCTCTCTCGGACGAAGACCACATAGTCACGATCCTCACCTTCAAGCAACGTAGTAGCATCAACCCCCGCCATAGCACGGATGATCTCAGTTGTATGAAAGGCGTCGATCTGATGCATCTCGGCCAGAGGTGCCCACGGGATACAGAAGTGATCATACCCCAAGGACTGATGTACCACACGTTCGCCGATGTACCACTCTCTACAAAATGGCCCCTCTAGTAAGACATAGGTCTGGCTAACCTCTCGGCTCGGCATTAGGTCGGCACCGGCTCGCTCCTCCACGCTGACTCAAAGATCTCAGCAAATTTGCAAGGCAAGAGATCATGTCAGAAAGCAGTGTGTATGAAAAAACTGGAAATGAAGACAAGGAGAAGAGAAAGTAGGGTGTACCCTGTCAGTGGTAAGGATGTCCAGGAAGTATCGATCACCGTCTAGGTCCTTCCCACCGCGCTCGTGCCCCGGTATCTCCTTACTCATCAGAGTACCCGGGCGATCATAGAGGGATCATCGCATGAGTTCATCGGTGAGCTCATGCTGAGGAACTCGTAGGCCCAAAGCTATAGAAAATTAAAAGACGGCGTCAGTATGACATATAAGGTATGCAGGAAATGAAGGAAAGCAGAGATGAAAGAGTAGAAGGTATACCTCCCAGATACGCCAGTAGCCGCCAGTGCTCCGGTCGGCGGTGCAAGTGGTGGCGCTCATGTAGCCATAGAGGGTAGCCAAGGCGGCTCCCCCCCAGTCGTACACGCCGATGTCGTCCATGGCCGCCATCGCCGCGAGGTAGTGGAGGTGCACTCTATTCTCTAAGTTCGGGAATAGAGCTATTCTAAACATATAGAGATTAAAAGCACGCACCACTTATTCGAAGTGGCAGGCCTCGGAGAAGATGAACTCCTATAAGGTCTTCCTCAGCCAAGTGTATCTGATGCTCCCCTTGTCGATGGCAGGGGGCACCTGGGTAAGGAAGAATGTGACAGCCTCGGCGCTCCGACTGATATCAGGGTCGAAGGGGATTGGGTCGTCGCCTACCCAGATCCAGGGGATGAGTGCAAAATCGAGTGGCGTGAGAGTCGCCTCGAAAGCAGGGAAGTGGAATATGTTGGTGGTGTCCCACCATCTCTCTGCTAGCGCCGTGAGCTGGACCCGGTGTGGGTTGGAATTTAGGGGTCAAAAATAGAAAAATTTAAAGATGTTTACAAAAATGTTTTAACACCTTGAAAGCCAAATTTTAAAAATTTCTTTTTATTAAAAATAGAGTTACCACTTAGTTTTTGAAAAAAACTAAGAGAAAAAAATAGCTACTGATCTTTTAAAACGTAAACCAGAGAAAAAGGGTTCGGGAGTTAAGGTACGAATCGGGGAAGGTGTTAGGCACCCCGTTCGTCTAACTATAAGGTTGGCCTCTACTAATTATTATTGGTTCTTTAATGTAATTTCTCAAGTGCATACAAATAAAAAAAATGGGGGTGAAGAGAGAACATTCAAAATCAAGTATAGAAAATACATAAAATATGTACATAACACTCCAAAACAAACAAATGTCAAAAGAGAAATCCTAAATCCTATAGCATGCAATTTCTATCTAAATAATACATGAAACACATACCTACATGCAATATTATTTAAACAACCTAAGGTAGCATACTTTGATTAAAAGAAAAATATGCTAAAGTTGTCAAAATTATCTAAACATGATTTGCTAACAAGAAATACACTAAACCAAACAAAAATTTAAAGAAAGTAACTAAAATATTCATATTGTCAAAATAAGCCAAATTAACTTCAACATGATGAAAATATAAAAAGATGCATGCGAATTCTATGCTTAAAAGAATGTTTATTGATAATGAAAATGACAAAAAAGAATTTAAGAATTAAAAAAATGAAAAAGAAGCTTGTAAAAAAGGCTTGAAAAATGTTTATTTAAACTATTAAAAAAAACCTAACTATTCGTATTTTATATCTTAAAAGAAGAAAATAAGAGGAAGAAGAAATCAAAAGAAAATTATACTTTAAAGATAAAATCTAGTTTAAAGGGGGGCTTTTTATAATTTTTAAGTTTAATAAAAGAAAAGAAAAGAAAAGAAAAATAAGATAAGTACTAGAAAAATGGAATGAAGCTATGGGATATTTTTAAGAAAATAAAGCTAATAGTAAAATACTTAGGAAGAAAAAAAATTACACTATTGTTAGAAAAAAGAAAAGAAAATGAAAAATAGAAGTTAACAAAAAGAAAATTAGATTAATTATAGTTAAGAAACTTTTAAACTAACATTAAAGAGAAAACAAAGAAAATGTAGTATTGGTATTTAAAGAAAATAAAATGAATAATAAAAGAAGATAAAAAGAAGAGAAAATAAAAATTAGAACATTACACTAAAATTACAAGAAAGAAATGAAAAGAAAATAACCAATGCATTGAAAGAAAATTAAGTTAAAAGAAAAGGAACATTTAACTAATAAATAAAATAAAATGAACCAACAAATTAATTATTACATGAAAATGAAGTAGAATGCTAGGAAAGAAAATAAAAACTAAGAATTAAAATAGAGCATTAAATTAATGGTACAAGAAAAATGAGTGAAATAAGATGAAATGTTAGTACAAAAGAGATTAGATTAATTAAAAGAAAAGGAAAATAATGATGCTTGAACATTAATTTAAAAAAAGAATAAAATACTAGAATATAAATGGATGTAATATTGATAATTACAACTATTTTTATGTAAGTACTTTATATTATAACAATGACGACATTATTTAGTCGTATTGTTAATTGATGTTAGTACTAATTAATGAATTAATTAAAGAAAAAAAAGATAAAGTGCTTAGTGTAAAAGTGTAAACTAAGAAATAAAAACAACCAAATTAAATGAAGTAATGTAAATGATGACAAGATTAATTATGTAAACAAAAGAAATACATGAATTGAAATTAGATATAACGCGATCACCCTAAAAGAGAGAAAATATGGTTAGCAAGACCGGGGATCTAAGCGAGGTACCTGGATAGCGGAATCCTCAAGTCAGGGATTGTGCTTCAACGTTCCACTCCTCGGGTGGTGATCCAAGCAATGTAGGTTTCAATGTAGGTATTGTAGGTTCGGGGCTCGGTATCTCAGCAAGATTTCGGCATCGGGGCTCAGAATCGCTCGGTATATCGGCAGAGTCTCTCTCACTCAAAAATTCGTACTGAAAACATACGCTGGGGTACGGTATTTATAGAATTCTTCAACCAATGAGATGTTGTCACATTTAAGGGATACGTCAGGCCATTTGAAGATGGCAGTCACCACAATACAAGTTGGCGGTCGCCATGTTCTTGGAAGGTTCCACAAAGTTCTATGGCGGTCGCCACAATAGAAGATGGCGGTCACCATGATGAAAAGTGGCAGTCGCCACTTTGGATTAGGGTTTCTACAAAGTTCTATGGCGGATGCCATGACGAGAGTTGGCGGTCGCCTTACTTGGGAAGTAAGTTTCGGTGGTTCGTTAAAATTTCATTGGTTTGAAGGTTCCGGGTTCAAATACCGAGCTTGGATCACTTCCCGAGGAATGTACGAAGGCACTAATCCATCTGTTTTTATCATCGGATTCGCCTAAGATTAGGCGGGATTAAATTGGGGTGTCTACCGTTACCCCTCTTTGATATAACTTGCTTAGCAACGCGTGAAGCAGGTTATATCAAAGACCCAGAGACAAAAATTCTTTGACCAACGAGTCAGTTTAAGGTCGTAAGAAGGACCGACGAGTCAGTTTAAGGTCGTGCAGAAACCGACGAGTCAGTTTAAGGTCATGAGGAGGACCAAGTCAGTTTAGGGTCATGAGGAGGACCAACGAGTTAGTTTAAGGTCATGAGGAAGACCAAGTCAGTTTAGGGTCATGAGGAGGACCGACGAGTCAGTTTAAGGTCATGAGGAGAACCGAATCAGTTTAGGGTCGTGAGGAGGACCGACGAGTTAGTTTAAGGTCATGAGGAGGACCGACGAGTCAGTTTAAGGTCGTGAAGAGGACCAACGAGTCAGTTTAAGGTCATGAGGAGGACCGACGAGTTAGTTTAGGATCGTGAGGAAGACCGACGAGTCAATTTAGGGTCATGAGTAGGACCGACGAATCAGTTTAGGGTCATGAGGAGGACCGACGAGTCAGTTTAGGGTTATGAAAAGGACCGACGAGTCAGAGCGAGTTATGAGATGAAAGCCGAGTTTAGGTTTTGAAATTTATCGGAGGGGATATCACGAATTAATAGGTCGAGTTAAAACCTAAAATTCAAAACGGGGCACGGGATAATTTAGAAGTTAAGTTATGGCTTAAAAATTTTATCCGGAAAGACATGAAAATAAGGGTTAAAAACACACACAATAGAATACTCAGAATATTTTTCTGAAATATTTATGTTTTCTGAAAATTATTTTTACTAAAGAAAATAATTTAATGAATAAAATGTTTAATAGCGATAACAAAATACTTATTAAGAATGCCAAAATAGCCCCCAAAAAACCCTAATACGTCATAATGGCGAACTGAATTGATGTGACCTTTGACAACCTAGCGGTCGCCAGGACGAAATCCCTCTGGCATGGCCGTTGCCGGGTAAAAACCCTTCCAACATAGCGGTCGTCGTGTGTCTTTTGGGAAACTTGGCGGTCGCTCCATTTGGAGTTAGCGACCGTCAACTCCAGGCGCGCATAAGGCCCTTTGAGGCGCGCGGGTGTGGTTTATTCTTCACCTTCTCACTCTCTCTCTAACCCTCTCGCACTCTCAAACTCTCTCCTGTCTCTTTCTTGTTTTCACATTCTTTCTTGCTTCCTTTGATACGTGATGTTTACGCTGCTTTTTGTGCTTCTGTTCCTTTTCATGGCCGGTTCAGGCCAGGGAGACGATGACTTGGGGGCACGACAGGACCCTTCTGCTAGCGGGGTCACTTCCACTGCTGCGATGGATGCCCTCGTGCTCGAGGCGGAGCTTGCCTCCCGTCGCATTGCTAAAGAGGCACGAGCAGTTGCTACGGCGCAGGCGACTGCAGATGCTGCTGCAGAGGCCGAGATTGCTGGCTTTTTGGATCCTGATGCTGGGGATGGTCGTCCGGCACCCTTCGACCAGGACACCTACGCTCTATTGCCTCATAGCGTGGTTTCACGTGGGATGAGACGCTATGAGCCTCCAGATGATGCCGTTGCTGTCGACGTTCTTCTACAAGAACCCGATCACCACATGTCTCGTTGACGCCCATCGGTAAGTACCCTATCCTTACTAATTCAATACCAAAGCATGAAATATCAAACGTAGACGCATGTCTAGGGCGCCCCATAATGATGCTGATGATAATTTTTTGATGATTTGAATGATTTTGACGGTGCGAACGATGATGATTGACTTTAGATTTAGGTACCTATGCAACAGAGTTTAAAACAGTAGGGACATTAGGGTTTATGATTTCAGGTGTTTCACTCCATTATATGCAAGTTGGGCATGAAAAAAATTTATGCATCAATTTGAGGGGGAGTGTTAAGTTAGGGCTATTATTGTGTTTTTGGTATGCTTGTCTTATTATATAAATAATAGTGGTAAGGGAGCTAACCCTAATTTTGGGTGCTCTCTTTTTTCACCGTCAGAATAACTCTCTCCTATTCTCTCTCAACTCCTTCTTATTATTCTTCATTCATTCATCAATCTTAACACAAACCCTAGCAAACCTTAGCCGCCGCCATAGCAAACCTTAACCGCCGACGCCATTGCAAACCGTTGCCATCAGCCGTTGCACTCGTACCTCTCTCCCTCGTTCTCGCAAATCCTAGCAACATAGTTTTGCTATCTCTCGTTGTTCGTATAACACAAATCACAAACCCTAGCCAATAACCTTGTTTGCCAAACCATCATTTGCCGCCGCCGACCCCCTTCATACCCTTATTTGCCACCGCCGATCACTGACGAATCTTCCCTAAGGTTCGGTGACCCACGCCGCACCTGTATCTCGTCTTCTCCTTCGCTCGCGCACTTCACGAACCTTTAAAACCCTAGCCGAAGACCTTCTTCCTTCGCCCGGCACCATCGCTGACCACCGGCGACATGCTATTTGGGTTTTCTCGCCTTTCATTGGTGCTCCACTTTCTTTAGTGCAGTCTCTGTTTGAGCAGTTTCAGACCATGGGGGTATCTTTTGGACTCCAATCTCATGCGTATTCTATGACTACGTTCTCTTCGAATTTGCATAGCTTTTATCTTATCCTTTGGACTCCAAACTATTGTACTTTTCCCTCTTCTCTAATCACTATTTCTACTGCTAATGGTGCTTCTATAGAGGTGGTTTCTATTGGTTTTGTTATTCCTTCTTCTTCATCTTCATTATCAATACCTAATGTCTAATTATGTGCCACAATTGACTATCAATTTGTTATCTATTAGTCATCTTTCTATTTCTGATTTTGACGTATTTTTTTCTTCTGGTTGTATTGTTCAGAATCGGACGTTCAAGAAACAGGTTGGGAACAGGTGTAGGATTGGCAATTTATATGTGTTGGAAAGTTTGCATCTCCCATTGGATTCCTCCTTTGCAGATTTATCTTTTTTTTCTTTATATCATAATTCCTCTCCTTTTTACCTTTGGCATTCTAGGTTAGGTCATCTGTCTAGTGAACGCGTAAAACAATTAGTTCAGTCTGATTGCTTAGGTAAAGTGTCTGCCACTGACATTTCTGAATACAGTAGTTTTAAATTTGCAAAAACGTCAGCACTACCCTTTCCTCACAGCACTTCGCTCTTTACATTTCCTTTATCTCTTATTTGTACTAATGTGTGGGGGGTTCTTCTCCTATTGCAACAAAAAGGCGGATCAATGTATTACGTTTTCTTCATTGATGATTATAGTCGATTTTGTTGGGTGTATTTGATGTCTCACTAATTAGATTTTTTCTACATTTATCGTACATTTCACTCTATGGTTCACACCCATTTTTCTAGAACTATCAATACTCTCTGTTCTGATTTGGGTGGAGAGTATTTTCTTGCCAAATTCACTGATTTTTTAGCTGCATCTGGCATTATTTATCAATCTTCATGTTCTGACACTCCCGTACAAAATGGTAGAGCTGAAAGAAAATATCGGCACATCCTTGACACAGCTTGCTCTCTTTTTCTTTCGTCATCTGTCCCTGCCACTTTCTAGGGAGAAATAGTTCTTACTGCAGTGTATCTTCTTAATCGCATGCTTACACATCTTCTTTTTGGCATTTCACCTTATGAAAAATTGATGGGTCACACTCCCAATTACTCTTTGTTACGTGTTTTTTTTGTTGTTGTATTTGCTTTGTCCTTCTTCCCAAAAGAGAGCAGAATAAACTTAGTGCTCGTTCTGTTTTTTGTCTTCTTGGGTTATGGTATTCAACAAAAAAGATATCGGTGTTATGATCCTGTATCTAGACGCCTTTATGTCTCTCGTCATGTTATGTTTTTTGAGTGTCTCTCATATTTTACTTTACTATTCAAATATGCCCATGTTCCTAAAGATGATCTAATTGTTATTGATCCTTTCTCGAATGATGAGCCTGCCAACGAGTTTACTCGTATTCCTGACGTTTCTAACCTTCTTTCTCAATCTCATCCTTTTGTTGTTTCGTCTCTTCCATTAGTATATTCTCGTAGGCTGCCTCCCTCTACTCAACACATATCCACTAGTTCCGACACAATTTCCCCTGTCTTTGTGGATCCTGACCCCCCCGAACGACGTTAACCTTGGCGTGCTCGTACTCTGCCGGCAAGACTTGGTTTCTTAATACTTGCTTTTCGCCTTCTTATCGTGCTATTAATGCTTACTTTGAGTCTCAATCTTATAAAGAAGCATGTACTGATCCAAACTGGATCAATGCCATGCAAGAAGAATTAACTTCTCTTCAGAAGACTCGTGCTTGGGATTTGGTTCCATTCCTTGTCGGTAAAAACCTTATTGGATGCAAATGGGTTTACAAAGTTAAAATTTATTTTGGTGTTTCTCAAGAGCATTATAAGGCTAGGTTAGTTGCCAAAGGTTTTTCTCAGGAGTATGGAATTGATTATGAAAAAATTATTGCACCTGTGACTAAAATGACTATAGTTCGTACTTTGATTTCTGTTGCTGCCATTCGTCAATGGCCTTTTTTCCAGTTAGATGTCAAGAATGCATTTCTCAATGGGCAACTTAACGAGGAAGTTTATATGCGCCCTCCTCGGGGCCTTCCTCATCCTCCTGGTACTGTTGGTCATCTTCAGCGTGTTCTTTATGGTTTGAAATAGTCTCCTCGAGCTTGGTATGAGCGTTTCCAGTCTACTGTTACTCAGATTGGTTTCACTTCTAGTTCTCATGATTTTGCACTTTTTTTTCACCACACTCTTACTTGGTTGGTTATTTTGTTATTATATGTGGATGACATGATCATCACTGGTTCTGACTCTGCTGTTATATTTGAAATGAATCATCTGTTTCGTGCATTTGAGATGAAAGATTTGGGTCTTTTGCGATACTTCCTTGGCATAGAGGTTGCTTCTTCCCCCACAGGTTATCACTTATCTCAATCAAAATATCCAAATAAGGTGATACACCGTGCTCGTCTCACTGATGATAAAGTTGTGGGCACTCCTATTGAGCTGCATGCTAAGTTCTCTTCTTCTGATGGCGTTCTTCTTGGGGATCCCACTGTCTATCGAGAGCTGGTTGGATATCTGGTCTATCTTACTGTGATTCGTCCTGATATTGCGTATCCCGTTCATGTCGTGAGTCACTCTGTTTCTGCTCCTCACTCCACTCATTGGGTAGCTCTGCTTTGCATTTTGCGTTATGTTCGTGGTACTATTTCTCAGAGCCTATTATTGTCTTCGTGTTCATTATTGACTCTTCGGGTTTATGCTGATGCTGACTGGGCTAGTGATATATCTGATCGCAAGTTTACTACTAGTTTTTGTGTATTTTTTAGTGACTCTCTCATTTCCTGGAAAAGTAAAAAACAGTTGAGATATCATGCAATGGCTCATGTTACTGCTGAGATTGTTTGGTTTCGCTGGCTCCTCTCTATTTGAGTGTCTCTCTCTCTCCTCCTTCTTCTCTCTACTGTGATAATAAGAGTGCGATCCAGATAGCTCATAACTCTGTGTCACATCAACATACAAAGCATATAGAGATTGATTATCACTTTGTTTGTCAACATCTTCAGCTTGGAACTATTGATCTCCCATTTGTCTTCTCTTCATTACAGCTTGTTGATCTCTTCACCAAGACTCACAATTCGTCTCATTTTCGGTTCCTACTTAATAAACTCTCACCGCTCACGAGCTCGCATCATGAGTTTGAGGGAGAGGTGAGTGGATGTGAAAGTGCAGTGTATTTTCTTGGGATATTTTTCCATTATTAAGATCTTATTAGGATATTTTTTCATTATTAGGATCTTGTTTCCTAATTTAATATTATTACCATTATTAGGGTTTTCTATAGCTTATATATATGATGTATTCTTTTATTATTGTTTAAGCTTTTGTAATATAGTAATAATACTTTCAGTTTTGTTGTCAATTGTGGCATAAGGTGTTGTTAGGAATATTTTTTAAACTAAATGGGATTTTGGGGAAAAAGGGGGATTTTTATTTTCTATCCATATTAGAGGTGAGAAATTTTATGTTATATCAATTGTGAACTTCTTCTTTAAGCATTAGTAAAGATTGCAAGATACGAGTGACCAAATTGGGTCTGGATCACGAACACAATCTTCTTACGCTTAGCCTTGTCATATCCGATGAACATGGTTACAATGAGGATGGTCGTTATTCATAATTGGAAGTTCAATTGCTTTTAGGTAAGTGTTACTTGGAAATCTATAAAGCTATTTAATTGCTTCTAATT
>JAULJZ010162888.1:0-26391 GCA_032270985.1 Heliamphora pulchella
TAATATATTCTTATTTTTTGCTTTAAATTGTATTATTTGAAATATTAGCACGATTTTTTATTTTTGAGAATAGACTTGATTTTTTAACTGAAGGCATTGTAGTTATTTTACGCTAAATTTTTTTTAAAAAATTTGAGATATATATATATATAGGCATTTTTGTTTAGAAAAAGAAATTAAAAAATAGTGAGCTTTTAATAAATGGCAAACATGTTAGCTTAAAAAAAAACCGTTTAACAAATATTTTTTTTGAATGTTTTTTTAAAAAATAAGTATTAAAAATAAAAAAAGTGAAACAAAAGTAAATAAAATTAAAAAAGTTGTTTTTTGTTGAGAAACAGTGAAAATGGAGAGAGGAGAGAGAGAGGTGGGGTGTTTAAGGGCAAAATGAAAAAATAAAAAAAAAATTGACAGAATTAAGACAAAATCACAAACAGGAATGGCCAGTAATATTTTAAAAATCACATGAATAATTTTTATTTTTGTCAAAAACCAGATAAACAGTGTAATTTACTATAAAATAAAATAAAAAAACAAGTACAAATTTCAACACACTGACCTTGAACACAAAAAATTCTCTCTTAGATAGAAAATTTTCTTATGTGCCCACTGAACAATACTTCAAATCAATCACAATCTTGAAAGCTAGCTCCATTAGTAAAGATTATGGCATTTTGTTTGAGAGGTATTTAGTTTAATTCGAGTTTTCTTGGAATTATTGGAGGTTTATTCGGTTGTTAATTTCTGATCTTTAAAATTAATTCTTTAATTTCCAAATGTAAAGTATCTCGGGTCCAAGCTGGTTGACTTATATATATGAATTGTTCCAAAATTGATAATTAAAAAAGATAAATTTCACTATATAAACAAATCCCATTTACGATGGGTTGCAACAATGCCCAACATGCACTACAAACTTCTCCAAAGATAGGGTTTGTTGTTGATTTGATTTATTTATTTATTTATTTATTTATTTTTGGTGTTTGGTAGAGAGAGAAACAGAAACGCTGAACCGGGCTCGTCAGCTGGTATTTAGTAACGATAACCTAGCCTCGCATACGGCACATCACCTCAGGTATATAATTATTATTATTTTTATTTTTCCTCTCTCTCTAGTTGTTAATTCATCTACTTTCTCTTCTCTTCTTCGAGAATCACGATCCTCTTATCATAAAAAAAAAAATTAAAAAATCAAATGACTCAGATAATATTTTGAAAAAAAAAACCGATACCTATTCGTTTTGCCGTTACTAATTAATCAGGAATCACAAGCTGTCTTTCATTCACAATTGTAATATGTATCAGTGTCTGATGATATGGTCATATATCAATTAACACTTAACCGTATTAACCGATATATACTTAAATATTGATATTAAAGATTCCTAAATCTTGTTAGAATCGATGTAATATGTAATAACGGATATTTTGAATTTTATTTTATTTTAAAATTTATTTCTAATGTAGTTTTTTTTTAACCAAATACGAAGAAACCTATATATTCTCTTCTTCAACACCACACAATCTTCTTTTTCTTCTTTCATTTTCTGTTTTTGCAGTTGCTTTTTTTCCTGTTGCCTTTTCTGTTGAGTCAATTAACTGGTACGAAAATCTTAGCAGCGACCAACCAATTCCACGAGGAGGCTATCATCAAACAGTCAATGTGGGTGACCCAACATTACCTTTTGGACCATTCTATCCGACAAGACTTTTTTTTGGTTCTTCTTCCACCATTTTACCACCACCTCCACCGCCACCACCGCCACTACCGCTACCGCCGCCACCCCACCCGTCATATATTTACTCATCAACCTCTCGCTTCGTCCTCCACCCCTCACAATATCCTCCCCGCGGCTCACATCCCGTGAACGATTACTTTGTGGGCCACGTCGTCTCCGGCAACACTCAATATGGCCATCCATGTTCCAACTCTGCTGTTGCGCCTGCAGATGCTAATTATACTTGCCTCGGTGGTCCGGCTGGACACGTGTTTGCACCTAATAGTGGAGGCAGCCGATTGTCGGATTTGGTAGTGTCAGAAAGAGGAGGTGGCGGTGGCGGTGGCGGCGGCCGAAGCGGAGGCGGTACAAGAGACATGTCGCTATACAATCAGGACGACGGGCTGAATTGGAGTAGGAGGTACTCAGGTACACATCAACGCTTTTTGGAACCTTCATCGATCAATCGGTTTCAAGATGGGTTCTGATCTATTTTTAGGATCAACCTAGAACACAGAAATCAATTACAGATCTAGTTCCAAAAATTATGTGAATGTAAGATTTTACAAAATATGAAGGTGGAGTCCACTTTTGTTGAGCCACAAAAACCAACGGTTTACTTCTTTTGTTTGATTTTAAGCATCAGTAGTTATGTATTCGATCAGTCGATACGTCATAAAATTTTATAATTTTTCATACTGATATTTATTATTGTTCAATAACAATCGATATATGGTTCTATTACAAATGTTGATACATGCTATGATATCGCAATTTAGAACTTCGATTATTTCTGTTACTGATTTTGTGGTTGGTTTTTGTATATTTAGGTTTGTTTTATTTTCCAAAAATTCTTTGTATAGTGGTTAGAAAATTTATACAAAGTTTCATCCCAAAATCAAAATTAATGATTGAGGTTTAGGCTATGTTTGAACTAAAAAACGTAGTATATTTTTTTCAAAGCTTTATTTCAACTTTTCTATTTTTTATATATTTTGATTAATTTTTTTTTTACTTTTTTAGTTCTTTGTGATGAGAGAAATCTAAAAAGTATATCTATATTCAGCTAAGTTTGAAAAAAATTTACTAAAGACGAAGAAAACTTAAAAAAAATCAAAATACCTGCTAAGTTGGCTTTTTTTTTTTTATCTTATATGAACTTTTTTTTAGGTGTTGGTCAAAAACTTTT
This sequence comes from Heliamphora pulchella, assembly GCA_032270985.1. Classification (NCBI taxonomy): domain Eukaryota; kingdom Viridiplantae; phylum Streptophyta; class Magnoliopsida; order Ericales; family Sarraceniaceae; genus Heliamphora; species Heliamphora pulchella. The sequence continues at coordinate 2,908 of JAULJZ010162888.1, forward strand.
ATTTTTCTATTTACGAATGAGGAGAGAAATTCAGAAAATATATTTATTTGGATTAATTACAAAATTTTTTTACTAAAAATAAAAAAACTATATAAAAAAAGTTAGACTAAATACACGCTAAATTTGTGGTGTCGATCATATTCTAACCCCTATTTGACACTGAAAAGATGGATTTTTATAAACAAAATTAGTTTAATTTTAAGGCATAGTGTTTGACATATCTAAAAAGTCTATGATTGTTTTACTTTTTTTAAAAAAACTATACACTTTTCAAATATTATAACTTTTTTTATAATAAAATGAATATAATAATTTCAATTAAGAAGTCAATTTTATTTTTATAAATAAAAATTCATATTATTATCCCAAAGAGTACAACTTAAAAATAAAAATTAAGTTTATATTACACATTTTAACATAAAGCAAACTCAAAAAAAAAAAAAAGATAATCAAAACAATCTAAATTTTTTTCCTTATTTTTTCTTAAAAAAGTTTACTGTCTTAAAAGCTAAACTTTTTAGATATCCAATCTTGAATTATTTTGTAGGTAAATTTTTTGGACTTATTTGATTGTTGAACTATTTTCATATAAGATTATTAGTCTATCCTAATTGTTAGTATCTATAGTCTTATATATAGATAAAAATATTAGTGTCATAAATTTTTGTACAAAGGGTACGATTGAGTGTTATTATTTAAGGATAAATAGTATGTTATTTTGTTTGATATAACTATAATAAAAATATTATAAAATTGTAAAAAAGTGGGATAATATTAATCTGAAACTCTTAAACCCAACTGAGTAATTGGATAGTAATTGGCTAGAAGAGTTAAAAAAAAGTCCAATTTCCCTCATAATTAACAAACAAACAAACAAATAAAAAAAACACAAAAACAAAAACTATAAAGAAATACTTTCATATATTTCACCCTTTAACGCTCAAACAAACGGCCCCTTGAGTATATATTATTAATGTTTATTTTTAGAGAGGGTGCATGTTTCAATCGGGAAATTATTAGGTATTTTTAGAGCATTATGTAGGTAATATTATATGATATTTTTGACAAATAAATAATTACAGTTTACATGATATGGATCACTATTTATCTCTACAAATCATCATGTTTTTATAATAAATTTTAGTATTACCATATTAAATAAAAATATCACATAAATTTATAACACATTATTTTAAGAACATCAAATAATTACTTGTTCTAATCTGCAGTGACACGCCACTCTCACTGAGGGAGAGAGAGAGAACCGCCAAAAAATGACAAATGGCGTCATTCAAGAATAATAGAGAGATTTTGGATTTTATACAGTCCTATGGGGACAGCTTTTGAGGTCAGGGACGTACTCAGCTACTTTGGCTTGGAGCTTCGGATTGAAGATTGAAAAGTTAGAAATGAACTGAAATACTCCAAACCCTCTCTTGCATTTGGATCTAGTTGTTCTCCATGGGAACGCCTTTTTATTCTTATTTCTCATTTTGTTTTTTTTTTGAGCTCTCTCTCTCTCTCTCTCTCTCTCTCTCTCTCTCTCTCTCTCTCTCCAAGAGTGTAGGATCTTGTTTGTGATGCATGAAAACGTATCGGCTAAAGAATTAACAACACCAGTATCGGCTAAAGAATTAACAACACCAAAATGTAGAAGTTTAATTGAATTAGAGATAGTTAAAATGTTCCAGAAACACTAGAAAAAATTGATTCTCATTAAAATCATCTTCATCACAATGTAAATATTTATAAGGCTTATACAAGTGTAGATATGTATTAGATAACTATACAAATGATAAATATGATAAAGATAACAAGTTGAATTCAAATGTTATATTTATATTCAAATTGTATTGGCTGACATTCCCCCGTAAGTTGATGGCTGAGGGAGAACGCTCAACTTGGAACAGAGAGTACAAAAGTGCGTGGAAGAAAGGCTCCTTGTAAAAATATTTGCAATTTGATATTTGGTGCTGAGATAGTGGACTAAGAGATCGCCGCGATCAACTTTGTCATGAATAAAATGATAGTCGATTTCCACGTGTTTGGTGTGAGCATGAAAAATAGGATTGACAGTAAGATAAGTGGCACTAATGTTGTCACACCATAAAGAATGGGAGTGGAAGATAGATTCCAAGTTCAAATAAAAGAGATTAAAGCCAGGACAGTTCAACAGCAGCATCGGCAACAATCTTGTATTCAAATTCAGTAGAGGAATGAGCCATCGTTTGTTGCTTACGAAAGGACCAAGAGATTAAATTTGCACCAAGATAGATGGCATAGCCATCGGTAGATTTGCGGTCATCATGGAAACCGGTCCAATTAGAATCAGAAAAAGGCCTGTAACTTTGTCAAGGAAGAGCGCGAAAGGAAGAATTTAAGATTAATAGAATGCTTGAGATAACGCAAGATGCGTTTGACGAGGATCTAGTGATCCTCAAAAAGGGCATGCATGATAATTGACGGGCCTTGTTAATAGCAAAGGACATATCGGGACGAGTGAAAGTTAAATACTCTAACATGCCAACAATCCGACAATATTGAGTGGGATCCTTGGGAGACTTGCCACCAAACCTAGAGAGGGCACTAAAAGAGGAGATGGGAGTGTGAACTCCCTTATAGGCGATCATGGATGTGGTAGTAAGAATATCTTAGATATATATAACGTCTTTGAGAGAGTAGAAGACCAGTACCATGAGGAACAACTTCCATACCCAAAAAATAGTGAATGAGACCTAAATCCTTCAAAGCAAAGGGAGTACCCAACCGAGTAATAAGAGCGGAGACCATGGTGTTGGTATTGCTACTGTAGGAAAAATTTGAGGGGATAAATGTTATATAACTCAAGAATTAAATTAATAGTAAAATAAAATTAATATCATTAAAATTTATGAATAGAGGCATGAAGAATTTTACTGTCCTTCAGAGTAGATTTTCGCTCTTCGCAGTGCGTGACTCGATGCAACAGGTTATTAGCGTTCTACTCTCTAGGATTCTACTGTTGCTTCTCCATGATTCAACTGTTGCTTCTCTACAAGCGTGCACTCGCAATGTAGAGGTGTCAGGAACGCTCTTTGATCGTTCCAAGATCTAACAAAAAATAATAGCATAATATACTGTTTTATAAAATTTGATATGAGTTTTCAAAAGAATTCTACTCTTCATTTTTCTCGCCGCACATATATATATATACACACTAGTGCACGCAAAATGTCTCCAATTAAGACCAATAAATATTATATTTAAGTAATATAAAAATATTATAATAAGCTCTAATTAAAAACCATTAACCCTTCTAATGAAAGAGCATTTACCCTCTATTATAATAATATTTAAATATATTAAAAACACAATTAAAAGCCATCCTTAATGTCATTAAAATAAAATTATAATTGGGCAAACTTTAAAATCGAGACTTTTTATCACGCTTTTTGTGGGTGATTAAAAATATAAAAAAACGTGATAAAAAATAAAATTAGTATGATTGTTAAAACTTTAAAATCTCGATTTGGTATTATCGACTACACTTTTTGTGCGTGATAAAAACTGAAAAGTGTGATTAAAAATAACGAAAAACGTGATTAAAAATAACCAAAAGCGTGATTAAAAATGAAATTAGTGTGATTGTTAAATCGATTTCACATTATCGACTACACTTTTTGTGCGTGACAAAAACTAAAAAAGTGTGATTAAAAATAACCACTATGCACCAGCGCGCACCTAGTGTTATTTCGAGTCTTTTGAGCCCTGTCAACTAATACAATTCCTGACTCACCAATTCTAGTTAGTTTCAAATCTAAGTTTCTACATATTTAGTTATATTACCACAATGCATAAACGTGAAACATAAAAGCTAACCATAAAAGAGGGTTTCAACATAATGAACTCCAAGTTCTGAACATAAGACAACAAAACAAATTACCATGACTGTAATAAAAGAATTTATTAAATTTTTAAAGAAATATATTCATATGACACTCAATATTCTTTTGATCAATTATACCAAATTAAAAAAAAAATACCTAATAATTTAAAATTTGTCACAATACAAATTGAGAGAATTCTTGCTAAAGAAAGGAGTAGTAATTCCAACAAATCCATCACTTGAACCAGTGTTGAGAAGAACAATGCTAGCCACACTCTGGAATCTGCAAGTTAACCCAATTCACAAGATAGAATTAACAGGAAATAAAAAAATAGTAAGCAAGTTGCTCAAAAATTAAAAAAATAAGCAATTACTGTAATCTCAAATTCATATATTCTCATCAAAGACCAGAAAATTAGAAGCTTTATGCACAAATTGTTACGATCTCAAACCCGAAGCGCGTGAACCCCACATTATAACCCGTTCTTCCTATGATTAGAACTTCGCTTATGATATTCTCTCGAATTCTTTAACTCATTTTAAAAGGAATAACTCCTAAATTTATAAAATAATTTACGTATAAAATTTATAAATTTCGACAGAGTTTCCTCTGTTTTTCAGACTATCCCAAACTTTCGAAAACCTGTTAAATTCAAACAATAATCTATACTTAGACACAACCTGGATTTCAACTCACAATCACAATGCAAACTAATTAATGACTATTATTTTCACATCAATGCTTTTCTTCTTTCAATTTCATCCAATACTCAACACAATTACTATTATTTTAGAAAATAGAAAATATCAACAAGACTATAAACTAACCAAAGCATTTCTTTTTGAAATTTTGATCACACAAACTAAGAAATAGAAGGATTCCAAACAAAAAGATTGATAATTTAGTGTCAAAATTCTCATCACCCTACCTTGGTAAATAGATTGAGAATTCATATCACGCCCCAAAATCTAGGGTCACGTGAAAAATCCACCGAATCACCAGCTTTATAAAAAGATAGGATTTTTACTGATAAACCATGCAACCAAAATTACAACTGTTTAAAAAAGTACCCAAGGTTCATCTTTTTGATAAAATATGTACATAATATAACTCGACTCACGGCTTATAAACATGTCTTTAAGAACAGGCAACATATGTAGACATACATGTTTACATAACAAAAAGAAAAACTATATAATAGTCTTCTGCCACCATGGCTATATCATCTTCTCGTGATCATCAACCTCAACACCTGAAAAAGGTTTTAACAAATCCCACTACGTGAGTCGAAACCCAATAAAAATAGACTATGATGCAGTAAAGCAGGATATACAATCACATAGCATAAAGTTTACTCAAAAAGATTTTTATTACAGAAAATTCCAAGTTTATTAATGCGTACATATGCACGCACACACACATATTACCATCACATCCACATGATTCTACCAACTCGTAGTTTTAAAACATAGGCACCAATGCCGAAGAGGCATATAGACCCCCATCATGTTACCACCACTCGACCATCACGAGGCCCGTGAAGTAACTGGACGTCCTATACTTCCGACACGACCTGCTGTATGACTCGAATTTGGGATTTAGGGGTCATTTTGAAAAAATGTTCAAAAATAAGGAATTCAAAGAAATGTTTAGAAAAAAAAAATCTTTTAACACCTTGAAAATCAAATTTTGAAAACCCCTTTTGTCGAAAATAGAGTTGCCACTTAGTTTTTGAGAAAAAACTAAGAAAAATAAAATTGGATACTGATCTTTAAAACGTTTACCAGAGAAAGAAGGTTCGGGGGCTAAGGTATGAATCGGGGAAGGTGTTAGGCACCCCGTTCGCCCAACTATAAGGTTGGCTTCTACTAATTATTATTGGTTATTTTATATGATTTCTCAAATGCATTTAAATAAAGAAAATGGGGGTGAAGAAAAAATATTTAAAATCAAGTATAGAAAATACATAGAATATGTACATAACACTCCAAAATAAATAAGTGTCAAAAGAAAAATTCTAAGTCATATGGCATATAATTTCTATCTAAAGGATACATAAAACATACCCACATGTAATATTATTTTAAGCAATCTAAACTAACACAATTTGATTAAAAGAATAAAATGGTAAGTTGCTGAAATTAACTAAATATGGATTGCTAACAAAAATAAGCTACATAATATGTACAATATGCATATTATTACCTAAAAGTTGTAAGAAGCATGTAAAAAGTCATATGTTAAAAACTAACCAAAATAATAAAATCTAATAATAAACATTTTGTATTAACAAACAAATATTTAAAATTTTAATTTGAAGAGGAAAGAGATGAGAACTTATAAAAGATTGATTAAGCCAAAATAAAAAGAGTTTAGAAAATACTTTCGAACTAATAATAAGAAAACCTAACTATTTACATAAAAGATGAAAATAAAAAAAAATAAGAAGAACATTAATTAGCATAAAAGGGTATTTTTTTTTATAATTTTGTGCTTTTTGTGGTTAATAAAAGAAAAGAAAAAAAAATAAGGTAAGTACTAGAAAAAAATAAAGTTATAGAAAAATGGAACATTTTATGAAAATAATGCTATTAATAAAAAAAAATAAATAAATAAAATACTAGAAAGAAAAATTACACTAATATTAAAAGAAAAAGAAAAGAAAATGGAAAATAAAAACAAGTAAAAGAAAATTAAATTAATACTAATTAAAGAACTTTAAACTAATATTAAGAAGAAAGAAAAGGAAATGGAACATTAAAGAAAAAGAGATGAAATATTATAAGAAAAGAAATAAAGTTGATAATAAAAAGAAAACAAAATGCTACACTAAAAGAAAAAAAAATGCTAGAAAAATGAATTACATTAAAAAGAAAAGAAAGGAAAAATAAAGAAAAAAAATACTAGAATATTAAACTAATACTTAAAAGGAAAGAAACATTGAATTAATATTATAAGAAGATAAATGTTAGAAATAAAGAAAAAGAGAGAAAAAAAATAAAATACTAATAAAAGAAAATTAGACTAACTAAAAGAAAAAAAAAGAAGAAAATAAATACTAGATCATTAAATTATTATCAAAAGAAAGGAAATGAAATGAAACACTAGAATTAAATGGGTGTAATAGTGATAATTATAATCATTTTTTATGTAGCTGTCAACCTTCTTTCCTTCTAATGACTCTACTATTTTTGGTACCTCTTTCTTTATTTCCTTAACTCTAGAGCTCAGCTCGGCTTCTCCATACCAGGCTGCTCCTCCATGCCACGCTGCATCATTGCTCAAAATGGTCAAAATATGTTATTTGATATCTATCCCGGCTTCTTCTAAGTCATCCAAAGCCTCAAGACATGGAAAATCCTTCCATAAACATCTGATTTCTTCATCTTCTTCATCATTGCTTTCAGGAGGGGGTAGACCTTCTTCCTCATAAATGACAAAGATCGGGAAGTCATAAAAATCATCATTTATTAATTCCTCGATAAGGTCGTTGATCAACAACACATCTCGACAAATCTGTAACGGGCTTCAGTTCTGTCACGAAGACTATAAATTTTGTAGGATCAAAATCTTTCGTCCCTTCTCCAACGGCATTCAGATTTTGCTGGGCTGCATGATTTGGCAAAGGATTGGTGGTCACATTCAGCTTCTGAACAACAGTAGGTGGGGAATCACCTTGTTATCTATTAAATCCTAGATCTCATACCGAGACCTCATGTAGTTGTTGGTTAAATGACCGTGCCCCTAGTGGAAGGCACAGTACTAGGTTGGATTATACCTAGGTGAAAAGGGATATGATGGCGGGGTTAACTCCAAAGACTTTAAGAGACCCCTCTCAATCAGACAATTTAAAATAGAAGTCAATAAGACAGTGAACTGGGTAAAGGTTCTTTTTTAGCTGCAAGGTTGGTTTTGGATAGCTGGCTGGGTGGATGGATTAAGTTGGTTTGGATTCGGGTTCAGTAGGTTCACCTCACAGCTTCGGTTCACAGAATTGGTGGCATTATTCAGGTTGTTAACATAAGGCTTCCTGGCCATTCTTTGGCTTGACTCTCTTTTCTTGATATCCCCAAACTGCAATGCATTCTCTATCTATACCCCAGCATGGAAAACCTGCTCAAACGTCATCAAAGGCTACGTAATTAGATACTTTCGAAATTGTGGCTGTAGATTTTTCACCACCATCCTTACTTACTCATTCTCAGTGGGTCGCTTTGTCATCTTAGCTTCCTTGGCTCTCTAATGGGTCAAAAACTCGACAAAAGATTTCTTAGCCTCTTGCCTAGTAGTCTCAAGTTCTTGAGTAGTGACATCAAGATGGATGTTATAATTGTACTGATTGACAAACGCAGTAATAATATCCTCCTAGATTCTCATTTTTGCATCATCCAGTGATAGAAACCACTTTTGGGCGGTTCCCGATAAAGACCGTTAGAAAAGTTAGGCCTTTAACTGATCACTGATCCCCATTGGTGACAAGGTCCCCACGTACATCCTCAAATGGATCCTCGGGTCTCCAGTTCCTTTAAGTTTTTTCATATCGGACATCTTGAACTTCTTGGGGAGTTTAGCATCAGGGAACAAATAAAGCCTCTCCACATCTAATATGTAGTCTTCGACCCCTTGGGCCTTTCTCAAAATCTTCTCCAACTTGTTGACCTTATTAGACAAGATTGACTCCTTAGTGACTTGGATTTCTATGATTTTCAGTCGTATAGGTGGGACAACTGCTGATTGAGCTCCATCGTCTCCCACATTATCATTCTAAATGTTGTCTCCTACTCCATCCTCCTGGTCATTCTGAAGAACTATGCTGGGATTCGCAACCCGGGTCTACAAAGCTTGGATCTTCGCTTGGCACTGAGTTTGAATCCTGGCCTGATTGGTCAAAGTAGTTTTAACCCCCTCAATTGTTCGCTGTAATTCTAGGATTGCCCTCATCATGTCTTCCATCGGTAACCTCAACTGCTCTACAAGTCTGAGTCTTCCACTCAGAGATTGGGCTCAAGTGCGTATAGGTTCTTCTCTACACAAAGCTATATTCCCGGGTCTCTAAACTGAAAGAACTCATGTAAACTGGATAACTCGTCAGCCAGGGTCTAAACTCAAAACAACTTACGTTCGGCAGCGGAACAGGAAAACAAAAACTAAACCTAAATGGGGTGCTAACTATATAAACAAAAACATCTATAAAAGAAAATCACATAATCCTAAAAGATTTATTGATCCTAAAAGAAGAGGTTTAAGAAGGTATATGCAACAGGAGATGGCTGGTAGGTCTGCGCTCAATGTACCTTCTAAATAGAGTCAAGAATATGTCTCCCAATGCCAAGAATGGTGCAAGGTATGGTCAAACGGTACGCAATAACTCTTTTTACCACATCTATGGGAGCATGTGGCCAGAAAGCTTGCTGGTTTTCCCAACATAGTCCCGACACAATAAACAGACCAAGGTATTGGGTAGGCCAAGCGGGGGTATAGAGAATCAAGCGCACAAATATGCACAATGCACATGTGAATACAAATGAAAAATTTACAATAAGAACTATCGACATTTCAAGTTAAGCTCTCTTATGATTTTTTTTGAAAAATCAGTTCCCAACGGAGTAGCCAGAAAAACTGCAGGCATTTTCGGGATGAGCGGAGGATGGTGCGCCAAATATCTATTGTTTTTAAAAAAATGTCCATGTTCTTTTTTTTAAAACAGAAAATCCAAGATATCCAAGCACATTTTAAGAAAAATAGATTCCCCACTTAGTTTTTGAAAAAAATCAAGAAAAACAAAAAAAAAGGCCATAGGTTCTTTTTAAACGTATCTAGAGAAAAAGAGAGTTCGGGGGCTAAGGTACGAAATAGAAATGTGTTAGGCACCTTTTTTGCCCAACCATGAGGTTGGCCTCTACTTTGTCAATGCTAGTTCTTGTTTTAAATTTTTCAATGGTAACATTTACAGAATAGAAGATTAAAGAGAATCCATACAAAAGCAAACAAAAAAAAATCTTAACTACAATCCTGATGGTTATGCAACTTGTTTATTAATTCTAAACATGCCACAAGTATCGTTTGAGCAAAGTAAAGCGAAAAACATGTGATGAGAAGTTCAATGAAACAAGAAAAGTCTAAGGGTTATGCAATAGTATTTCTGTCTCTAACATGCTATATATAGGTTGTACAAAAAGCATAGAAGAGATTCGAGCACTACTTTCAAGTTATTGGACATACAAAAAACTCACAACTGTAGCAACCAATGTTGCGTTCATGACAAAATAAGTCACAAAACTTGCGACTGTGACAAATTTTGGGTTACCGCGAGAAAAGGAGATGCAAAAAATTACAGTCATGACAACCAAAGGTTATGGCCTTGGTATTTTTGAGGTCCAAAAGGGTATTCAACATGCAAGGTTCTAAAGAAATCCAAATGAATAGGATGTACGGGATGGAGATCATAGCCCACTTTGTCAAAGCTAGATCTACCATCCATTATCCCCAACAGTAACATTTATCTAGAAACAGATTATTCAAAACATTAAAAACAGATAACAGAAGGCTTAAAATACAATTATTATGTTACTAGTCTCACAAAAGTTCACGGCCGTAGTAACAGAATGTTGTGGTCGTGGCAAAAATAAGGAGAAAAGTTGCGACCAAATGCAAATAAATAGCGGCCATAATATTTGCATCAAAATAATTCACGGCCGTGACAAACAAGGGTCGCGGCCGTCAGGTTTTTAAAATCACAAAGACTTTTTCATGTGTCCAGTGTGCCAGTGAATGCGAAAATGGATTGCGACATACTATTCTATGCAATATAGCAAGTTACAGACATATTGTATAGGAAAAGAATTTATATGAACATGCTTCGATAAGAATAGATTAAATAATAGAAATGAAATAACAAATAGAACCTTAACCGTGACACCCTCGGGAGAGAGAAGGTAAGGGTTTAAAGAAATGTCACGATTTTCGTAAGGTTACCTCGTGTAGATAACCACCTCAAATGCTCTCTCGGATGTGGTCGCCAAGTATCGCCAAGTGATCCATGCTCCAAGGCCTCAACAGCGCAAGCAAAGTCACGAACTAGGCTTAGGAATGAGTATTGAGAATATCAAAATATTGGGTGGGAATCAAAACCCCGAGAGTATCGGTATCCAAGTGGTTCTCTTTTGATTCTGTGAGAAATGGCGCCTATTTATAGGCAATGTGGGAGCCCAGACATCCTTTAGAATGCTGCCACCTGTCTAAAATGGTGTTAAAATGGCGGCCGCTACCTTTATAGCAATGACAGTGGCAGCCATGACTTTCAAAAGTCGCAGCTAGGTTTAAGGTTTCAAAAATGTGGCGGCCGTGAGAACTGAAAGTCGCGGCTTATTCTAGGATCACAAAAAGGTGGCAGTCATGAGGGTAAGAACACGGCCTATTGTAGGGTTTTGAAAAAGGTAGCAGCCATGAGGATTATGTATGTCGTGGCCTAAAGATCTTTGGTGGTTTCTTAGGTTTTTGAACCAAATTCCTGACTTGACTTGCTTAAGAGTATCCTTGAGCACAATTTTCATGTTTTCGTCATTGGGGAGCATTTAAGGCGGGTGCTTAAGATTCAGTTTGGTCAAATTGGGGTGTCTATAGGTGATGCTTCTTGATAACATTCTAGAGTACTCGAAGAGTAAATTAGAAGCATGAGGAGCATTTGAGAATAGTGTTGCAGATAGTGTTTCTTTCTTAGGCCTTGTAATATTCAAAGATGGAGTCTCTATTGTTCCCAAAAATTTGAAGATTAGTAGAATGGAATAGGCTAACCAGTGTTTCAGAAATTTGAAGTTTCTTAGGGTTAGGTAGAAATTACAAGAGGCTCATGAAAGGGTTTTCTCGTATAACTATGACATTGAGTTGCTTGAGCCAAAAAGAGGTTAAGTTTGAGTGGTTTGACAAATGCGAGCAGAGATTTCAAGAGTTAAAAAGGCGAATAGTGTCTGCTTCAATACTTGTTCTGTCTGGGAATTAAGGTTTTACCATCTACAGTGATGCATATAAGAAAGGCTTAGGATATGTTTTAATACAGAATGATAATGTGGTGGCATATGCCACTAGACAATTGAAGCCATATGAACAGAATTATCCAACACATGACTTAGAATTGGTTGCAGTGGTGTTTATATTAAAAAATTGGAGACACTACTTATATGGCATAAGGTGTGAGGTATATATCAATCATAAAGGCTTGAAATACATCTTCACCCAAAAGGAATTAAATATGACACAGAGGAGATAGTTGGAACTTCTAAAAGGCTATGACATGGGAATCAACTCTCACCCAGGAAAAGCTAATGCGGTGCTAAACACCATGACCAAGAAGTCAAGTAATCTAGCATCTTTGATTATAAATCAAAATCATATCTTAAAAGATTTTAGAAAACTAAATGTTGAGATACGATGGCAAGAGGCAGATGCACTTTTGGCAAATCTTAAGAGTACAACCTATCTTGATTGAGATAATTAAAGCAGGTTAAAGAAATGATTCACAATTACAGAAAATCAAAGATAATGTGGAAGCATGATCACAGATTGACTTTATAGTTCTTGAAGATGGAATTTTGAGATTTGGTGATAGGTTCTGTGCGCCCAATAACTTAGAGATTAAGAAAAGAACTATGAAAGAAGAGGGGTTAATGTAATTTATCCAATATTTTTTAAATACTACAAATGAGATCCTTTTACTTATTAGATATCTCAAGGGAGGCTAATGTAATTTACCCAATATCAAATCCAATTCCGCACGAAGATTTGTATTTGTATTTAGCTGTATCACAAATAGCTGTCAATTCAGCTTTGGTAAAGAAGGAGGAAAAGCTACAAAAGCAAGTGTATTTCATTAGTAGGGCATTCTAAGGGGGAGAGCAGGTACCCCCAAATGGAGAAGCTAGCCTTTGCTTTGATTTTATCTTCTATGAGACTCCACCTCTACTTCCAAGCTCATGCCATCGTGATCTTAATCGACCTGTCGTTGAGGAAAGTGCTACAAAAATTCAAGATGTCAGGAAGGATGATGCAATGGTCGGTTGAACGAAAAAGATGAAAGAAGCACTTTCAAAGTGTTCCAAAAACAGATATTTCCATTTCCATAAAGAACATGGTCGCGATATGGAAGAGTGCTACAACTTGAAAGATCAGATTGAACGTCTGATCAGAAAGGGGCGCCTGGACCGCTTCGTGGCGAGAAAGTCGCCACAAGGTCAAAGGGAACCAGACTAGAGGCAAAGAAGAGATCAGCCACAAAGGGACCACCGACCCGAAAGAAGTTGTAGCCGATCAACGAGACTAACCCCAACTTGAGATTAGAACGATATCAGGAAATCAACCCCAACTTGAGAATAGAACTATATCAACAAGACCAACCCCAATTTGTGTGCACACGAAGCGCCTGCACACAAAAGAGGGAGAATGTGGCAGAGACCAGGGCCATTGGCAAAAGTCACGCCAAGAAGAGAAATTCACGATCTCTTTTTCAAAGGATGATTGCCGAGGAGTCCAATATTCCCACGATGATGCCATTGTGATCAGCGTGTTGATCGGCAACTACCAAGTACGTTTTGACTCTTTCTCTCTCTAACTTTATTTTCCTATCTCCTTACTCCACTAGATTACTGACTTAATTGTCGGAGGGGACCCCGTCGAAGACATTCCGGTGTCCCCTCTAACGTTGCTTTATTTTCTTAGGACCAAATTGGATCTCAGGGAGTTGGACCAAGAAAGGATACCATTAGTTCTCTATTTAGATTGTCAAAAAATTAACAAAAATTTTAGTTTTAATTTTTTTGCGATGCATAATTTTATATTTTTTATAAGATTTGTTTTATGAAAAAATATTTTTTTTGGGCAAAAAACGTGTTATCATGAGACTCGTATTTTTTACTACAACTAAATACATAAAATAGTTTTTTTTTATTTCTTCTTTCTTTCCGGTTTAATGAACTAAGCCTTAACGGTTTGTTTGTTTGGTAGACATAAATAGTGGAAATGGATATTATATCCTCTTAGTTCGCATATGAAGTGTTTGCGAGGCATGGTTTGGATATAATATTCTATTTAAGTGAGAAATACCTTGATATACAATATTTGAGGAGGGCAGGTATTGCATATCCCCTCCGATTGAAAATCTCTTTTGTAGAGAAGTGATTTGACCAGCTCAGCTAACCTGGAAGCAAAAGAAACCCAGGAAGAGATGTACAACACGTCACGTTGAGCGAGAAGAGTTGGAATCAACTTGGACCTGTTCATCACTGGACTTTTCTATCAATAGAGCTTATTGATAATTAGTTTAAAAATTAGTTTTTTTTATTTTTTTACTTAAAAAAATAAATTGAATTTAAATATGTTATTGATAAATTAGTTTTTAAGCTACATTTGTTGAAATTGATTAATTGGATAAAAATGATTAATTTTTTTTATTTAAATTTGACATTGACCAAGTATTTTATATAGTTAATTATAACAATTATATATAGTTTGAATTAGTAATAAATCAGTTATAAAATAGAAGTATTGTTATTTTTTAAAATAGAGTAAAAATTTAAATACAATATTTTAAAAATTAATATTTTAATTTGACTTTTTAGTCCCTATCTTCCCGTTAAAAAGCAAAGACTTCAATAGGCTAATCACTATGGAGGACAATGCAATTGTGTTGGGCCATAAGGGAATCTTTTGTGGGCTCGGAGGCGTACACTGTTTTGGGTCTGGCCCTTTTAAAGGCCTACACCCACAACAAGCACTGGGCCATCCAATGGACCTGAAGCTCACACCCAAATCGAGGTTTTTTTATTTTTTATTTATTTATTTATTTTTAGATACAAAATTATTTATTAAAATTTTACAATTAAGTTTTTAAAATATACGTATATATATTTTTTAATTTAATAATAATGTTAATTTACTTAATATTTTTTTTATGACATAATCGATCTAACAAAAAATTGAACTAGTTGGCGAGAAAGAAATCAATTGTTAGAGAAAAAAAAAAAAAAGATGTTAAATGCTTCAATTACAGCAATCTAAGAAAACTAAAGGTCATTGCTGTAATAGGGCAGTGCGTCTCTTGTAATCTGGTGAGTTTTACGAATATTGAATGAAAATTTGTACTTTTTAATTAAACTTCTATTTTTGAAATTCAAATGACAGTTTTTATGTTTGCATTATTTTTTTCATTTGATTGACTGTGGGTTCGATCTATAACACACTATTTTATATATATCACAGTTTAGGTCGAATTGCCAAAAAATGATTTTAGTATGTACACTGTCTTTAATTTGATCAAACGAGGCATAATTTATTTTATTTGTGAGTCTAATAAATAATATGTTTTTTATGTTTTGTCGATAAAAATTAACTTTAAGATTTATATATAATAGTATATGATAAAGATCTCATTAAATCTAATGAATAATATCTTTTTAAAAATTTCTCAATATGAATTATTTTAAACGGTCACCAAATTAACCTAATATATAAGCCACCTTTGGGTCGAACGACTAATTGCAAGTCAAGGATTTTTATGTTTTTTATTAAGTTTTTTCAAAATGTATTTCTCTAAAGCCTGTGAAGAGTTCAGTTATATTTGTGGTATTTAGAGCAGACAATGTATTATATGAGTTCAAGTCTCTCATATCTATCAAATAATTAAAAAATATTTGCACGTGTTTTGTCTATTTGTGGATTAGAGTTAGACTACACGTGAAGAGGTGTGTTGAGGATAAAAATAATAAAATTATATATCTCTCTCTCTAATAACTTAAATTTTTAGATAAATTAGTAATTTACAATCTAATAGGGACAAAAGGAGCATGGGCCATGGCCACTACTGTCTTTGTAAAACTCCCACATATTTTGTATGTATTTTAGCATTTAAAAAAATAATATATTAGAGTGGCTTTCCTTCCGAATGTCTCATATTTGTAAAATGTATAAGATAGTTAAAATTAAAAGTTGTTATACTGTTTTTTCCCTCATACTTTTTGAATAGTTTCTTACAAAATTATTGCAGATTCATTCTGCAGCAAACTTGGAAATTTAAATTTCTCATTCTCCTTGTTTTTATTGGCATTTTGGTGACTATTTATTGAAATTCTTATTTGTATAGTATATTTTGTTTTTTAATTTTTCTTTTTTGACTTGTATGTTGCAACTTAGAGCTTTTACATTCGTATCTATGACTCTGCCTTTTTTTTTTTTGGATGTCAGTTTATAGATTGAATTCGATAAGTTTGGGTATTAGTTATGAGTATCGATAGTTGATAAAATATTGAATTTTTTGCATAAATATGTTCTTGACGCCCTTCTAACTTGAATCCTTACTCCGTCCTTGAGCAATGTAGTGTGATATAAGGCAAATTATTATATGCTTTCAGAGTACTATAAAAATGATGAAAACTTGTGCTTTTGATAAATAAAAATATTTATTGAATATTAAGTGAATTATCTTTATCTCGTACCTATCCAATAAAAGTGGGCTCACATTTTTATTGGGCTCACATTATTTCACCCATAGTATTTTTTGTTACGTCATTAGATAGGAACACTACACAGGTTGTCAGATTCTAAAATCACATAACAATCCCGCACACTCATTATTCATGAGTGTACAAGGTTAAGATATCAATTATCAATTCTAGTACCAATACAAAAATTAATCAAATATATCCAATCAAAAAACATTCTTTGTTATGAATTTAATCGCAAAGAGGCTTAAAACATATTTAAAACCCATATTGCAATTTATTACATGCCAAAGTTTAAAATAAACCAAATTAATTCTATTCTTAATACTCTCCACGAAATTTTTTCACGCAGCTTTATTCATCAAAATCTGTAAAAAAAAAAACAAATAAAATAAACCATAAAATTAACAACTCAGCAAATTACCAACTACCATTACTAGCTAGATCAAGCATATAAAAAAATAATGTGAAGAAAAACATAGTAATTTTTTTCTTTACAACCATATTTAATGCAAATAAATTTATAATCTAGAGACTGAAATTATATCAATATTTTGTTTTTTTGAACAAAATAACAGATAATTTAATGTCTAATGCTTTTTCAATTCAATTTTTAATATACCCAAATTTTATCAACTATGGTCATAATAGCCCGTGACAAAGCTCAGAACCACACTTAGAACAGTAAAAACATCCTAGACGAAACTAGTTTTTGTGCCAATATTTAACCCCCATTAACTAAAGTCTTGATCATAGTCAGAGTAGAGTTATATTCAGAATTTAACACATTAGGGCTCCTCTTATTTCGACGTAAAATATTTTACTATGAAAAATATTTTACATGTAAAATGATTTTTCAAAAATTATTATTTTTTACGTGTATTTTCTGATATTTGGTTAAAATTTAAAAAATGAGAATGAAAAATGAGAGTGATCAAAGGTAGGAAGGATTCGAGTGAAAGATTATGAAACATTTCCAGAAAGATTCATGTCAGAAGGATCTGCGTCTCGTTTCCTCATTCTTATTTGCTATAAGAATGACCAAAGGCGGCAAAAATTAGGTGAAGGTTCTGAAAGTGCATTCTAAAATTAATTTATAAGTTAATTTTTTGTAAGTCAAATTTGATCTAATGAGATAAAATATTTTACTAAAAAATATATTTTACATAGATATTATCAGCTAAATAGTAAAAATTAAGTAAAATATTTTACTCAAAAATATTTTACATGGAAACAAGCGAAGCCTAGATCACAAAAATATACTATTTTATAATTTTTTGAAGTTCTTAAAATATTACCAAAATTTCATACTTCATTCATATTTTTTTTATTTTTACAAAAACGAATAAAAGCATAACATTATATATATATATTCAAAAGTATATTAGAATACTATTTTTTTAACTGAAAATATTTTCAAAGACTTTTAAGAATAAAATTATTAACAATAATCAAAGGCTACTTACCTCTGGAAAAATCATCTCTTCAACCCAAAATCAATTAACAATATCTCAAATGTACCCACAATTAACATATAATCCATCTCTTCTTTCTTTATTATTATGTTTCATCCCTTCACTTTTCTTTCTTTATTTTCGTTCCTTTCAAAACTATGCCTACTATATAAATACATTATGTATACTATGCATGCATATATATACTATGCATATATGTGTATATTAATCGCATACGTATTCAATGCATCTTATTTTTGCAACTAAATTAAGTACTCTCTCTCTCTCTTTGTTTTATTTCGCTTGTATGTTTTTTTCTATTTTTTTCATCTTTTTTGGGGTATTACATTCCTCCCTCCTTAAAAGAAATTTAGTCCTCTAAATTTGACGAACCTATGATTCTTTAAAAGTTGTGGATATTTTTCATTTATTTTCTCTTCTAACTCTTATGTAACTTCTCTTTGAGCATGGTTGATACAATTTACTTTTACGTAATGAACGGCTTGTTGTCGTAGTACTTATTCTTTATGGTTTACAATTCGTATTGGATATTCATTATACATCAAATCTTTTTTAAGTTGTAGTGGTGCATAATCAATAACATGAGTTTGATCCAGTATATATTTTCTTAGCATAGAATTGTGAAAAATATTATATACTCTAACAAGTGCTAGTGGCAAGGCATGTTTATAGGCCACCACTTCAACACGATCCAACATCTCAAATGGTCCTATAGATTTAATGCTCAACTTTTCACGTACTCTAAATCTCATTACTCTTTTGACTGGAGATACTTTAAGAAATACATGATCTCCTGTCTGACACTCCAAGTTTCATCTCATATTATTTGTATAACTTTTTTTTCTGCTTTGAGTTATGTAAGATCTTTCCCTAATGAGATAGATCTTGTCCACTATTTGCTGTACAATTTATGGTCACAACAACTTGTTTTCACTAACCTCAGCCCAACAGATAGGTGATCTACATTTTCTTCCATATAAAACCTCGTAAGATGCCATTACATACAAACTTGATAGTTGTAATTATAAAAAATAAAAAATAAAAAACTCTACTAAAGGCATATGGTCATTCCAAAATCCTCCAAAATCAATACTACAAGCTCTCAAAATATCTTCAAGTTTCTGAATAATTCTCTTTGACTATTCGTCGGTTGGAGGGTAGAACGCTATGCTAAAATTCAAACTAGTCCTTCAAAATTTGTGTAAACTCTCTCAAATTTTAGATACAAACATAACTCCAAATCTCAAAATCCCATCCTCGTGAACTATAAATTTGGTATGCAATCCTACTTCCACATTTTCTTTGATTTTCTGTAACCGTGGATCATCTTTTTGAGTCATCGTAATTATCTCAATCAAAGTAGGCTGAACCCTAAGATTTGCCAAAAGTGCACCATGTTGTTGCCATCGTACCTCAATATTTAGTCTTCTTAAATCTTCTAAGATATGTTTTTGGTTCGTGATTAAATATGTCAAGCTTCTAGAGAATTCCTACCCAAAGCATCTGCCATTGCATTAGCTTTTCTGGGTGATAGTTGATTCCCAAGTTATAATCCTTCAGAAGTTTCAACCACCTCATTTGTTTTATATTCAGCTCTTTTGGGTAAAGATGTACTTTAAACTTTTGTGGTAGGTGAATATCTCACATTTTACGCTATATAAGTAGTGCTTCCAATTCTTCAACGCAAACACCACGGCTACTAACTCAAAATCATGTGTCAAATAATTCCGTTCATATGGCTTTAACTACTTCGAAGCATATGCCATCACATTATCATTCTGTATTAGAACACATCTCAAACTCTTTTTAGAGGTATCATTGTAAATAATAAAACCTTTATTACCAGAAGAAATAATGAGTATTGGTGTCGATACCACTATCGTTTCAACTCTTGAAAGCTCTATTTACATTGACCACTCAAACTTAACCCCCTTCTATGTTAAATGAGTCAGTGGTAGAGCTATATGGAAAAACCCTTCTACGAACCTCTTGTAGTATTCAGCCAATTCCAAAAAACTTTGAATTTCTATCACACTGGTCGGCCTATTCCATTCTACTACAGCTTCAATTTTCTTTGGATCCATAGAGACACCATCCTTAGATATCACATAGCCTAAGAAGGAAACACTATCCAACCAAAACTCACATTTCTTTAACTTTGTATATAATTTATTCTTTCTCAAAATATGCAACACCATCCTCAAATACTTTTCATGCTTCTCTTTACTATTTGAATATACTACAATGTCATCAATAAATACCACCACACATTGATCCAATAAAGGTTTGAACACCCTATTCATTAAGTTTATGAATACTGCAGGCGCATTAGTCAGTCCAAACGGCATCACTATAAATTCATAATGACCATATCTAGTGCGAAAAGCTGTCTTAGGCACATCTTCCTCCTTAATCTTCAATTGATGATAACTTGAGTGAAGATCGTTCTTTGAGAATACTTATATCCCTTGTAACTGATCAAATAAATCGTCAATTTTGGGTAAAAGATATTTATTCCTTATCATCTTCTTATTAAATTCTCGATAATCAATGCATAGATGCATACTTCCATCTTTTTTTTCAAAAATAAGATAGAGGCTTCCCAAGGAGACACACTAGGTCTAATGAAATATTTATCCAATTATTCCTGCAATTGCTCTTTTAATTATTTCCATTCTGCCAGGGCCATCCTATTCAAGGCCTTGGAGATAGGTCATGTGTCAAGGACCAAGTCAACAGAAAATTCAATCTCTCTATCTGGTGGCAAACCTGGTAAGTCCTAAGGAAATATATCAGGAAATTCTCTCATAACAAAAATATTCTCCAAATTCAACTCATCCTCACTCGTGTCTCTAACAGAAGCCAAATTACCCTTACAGCCATTTCTCAACAACTATTTTGCTTGCAAAGATGAGATCATTCGAGGAGAAGTTTTATGTCTGCCACCAACGAAATAAAAATTCTAATTGATTTGGATACTGCAATATAACCTTTTTACCATGACAATCAACAGAAGCATAATTAGCTGCAAGCCAATCCATCCCCAGAATAATATCAAAATTTCGCATCTCTAGCACTGTTAAGTTCACAAGTAACTCCACTATCTATATTAACCACATGAGATTTGCAGATTAAGTTGGTGATTAAAACAACTCTGAGTGGGGTTTCAAAAGATAACTCAATCTCCATTGGAATGCATTTCCATTCATATTTATTAGCAAACCCCACAAAAACAAAAGAATCGGTTGCATTAGGATCAAATAATACAGGTATAAGCAGAAGACACTAGGATAATACCTGCCACCACATCATTGGAAGTATGAGCATCTTGTTGAGTAAGTGTATAGACCCGCCCATGATTCATTGGTCTTTGAAATTCGTCATTCTTTTGATTGTAGGCGTTACAGTTGTCAAAGCTCTTTTATCCATTTGTAAGTTCTTCTTGATCACTTATCGATCTCTATTAGTGCACTCAGCTATCATATGGCTGCGTTATCTACAGGAAAAACAAGCTTCAGTCTTCCAGTGACATTCACTAGCTATCAGAATAAAATTCATTACATCTGGAGTATCATGGCCAATCTCTCGATTTGTGACTACCACTGGATGAAGAACGATTTTTCCAACCTCCATAAGACGTAGTGCGTTGCCTTTTAGCATTTTTCTCTTAACCCCAATTGCCTTGAAAACTCGATGAAGTTGGCCCCTTTCTCTGACTGTTATCATTATCTTTCTAAACTTCCTTAAGACTTATTTCAACCAATAAAACTTTGCTCACCACTACTCTATATGTAGCTAACTCAAAAGGCATCACTCCTTATTTAATTTGGGGTTTTAATCCTTCATCAAATCTTTATACTCGAATTTTTTCATCTGCTACAAATGTTTGAGCAAACTTTGACAACTTTGTAAATTTTGCTTTATATTCAGTTACCGACATATTTATCTGCTCCAGTTTGATAAATTCTCTCTCTTTTTAAAAACAAATGCTATTAGGAAAGTACTTGTTATGGAAAGCATCCTTAAACATTATCCATGTATATCGATTTGCATCGTTTTCATACCTGCATTTGTTGTGAATTTCAAATCAAGATAAGACTAAATCTAACCCACGTGTCACGTCGTTGAAGAACGTAATCAAACCACAAACGGATCACAAGCAAGAACAAGAATAACCAATCAACCAAGATGCACACACACAAGTTTTACGTGGTTCGGCAATGGTGCCTACATCCACAGGCTCACACTTTCACTATTAATCAATAGAATAAGGTTACAAGTGTTTAGGGGCTTCAAAGAGGACTTCAGAACACAGAAACACAATGAATACAATGAACGGCGCAAACCCTACGCCTTAATTAAAATGCTGTTTCCATACAGGCTAATCGATCGGTCAACCTTGACGCTTAGTTTCTGTTTCATACAGACAAAGATAAAGAGAACTATACTTGACCGGTCGATCGATCTTCACCACCAATCAATCGATCTATCCTGAAGAAGAATTTTCTTCACCTCTAACAATCTCCCACTTGAAGTAAATCCACTTTAAGTCTTCTGTAACTTAGAAACCGACCTCTGTCACCTTAGAACACAACTCAACCAACTCCCGTGTTAGCCAACCCCTCATCTTCTAAACCCAAAGACCAACAAAAGCTGAACTGTCCCTCAGCTTCTCCACTGTCACAACCTTTGTGAACATATCTATAGGATTTTTAATCGTATGAACTTTTTCCAGATTGAACTACCCCTCTTCCAGTTGAGACCGAATAAAGTGATACTTTATATCGATGTGCTTGGTCCTTGAATAAAATGCTGAGTTCTTTGCCAAGTGTATAGCACTCTGATTGTGTAGACACCCCAATTTGACCCCGTCCAATCTTAGGCGAATCCGACGATGAAAACAGATAGAATAGTGCCTCGATACAATCCTCGGGAAGTGATCCAAGCCCGATATTTGAACCCAAAACCTTCAAACCAATGAAATTTTGACGAATCATCGAAACTTGCTGCCCAAGTAAGGCGACTGCCAACTCTCATCATGGCGCCCGCCACAGAACTTTGTAGAAACCCTAGCAAAAAATGGCGACCACCAGCTTTCATCATGGCGACCGCTAGCTTCCATTGTGGCGACCGCCGTAGAACTTTGTGGAAACTTTCAAAAACATGGCGACCGCCAACTAGCATTGTGATAACTGCCAACTCCAAATGGCCTGACGTGTCCCAAAACGTGGCAATATTTCATTGATTGAAGAATTCTATAAATACCGTACCCCTACGTACGTTTTCAGCACGAATTTTGAGTGAGAGAGACTCTGCCGATAAATTGAGCGATTCCGAGTCTCGACGCCGAAGCCCTGCCAAGATACCGAATCCCCAACCTCTGATGCCTACATTGAAGCCTTGCTTGGATCATCACCCGAGGATTAGACCACCAAGGCACATTCCCCGACTTGAGGATTCCTTAGCGATCCAGGTACTTTGCTTGGATCCCCGGCTCTTCTAACTCCATTCCCTCTATTTTGGAGTGACCGAGTTAAGTTCAAATTCAATTCGTGCATTTCTTTAGTTTATGATTTGTCTTGTTTATTATTCAATTTACTTCATATAATTTAATCATTTTAATTACTTAGTTTACACACTCACACTTTGCACATT
>JAULJZ010162897.1:0-26387 GCA_032270985.1 Heliamphora pulchella
CACCAAGGTCAAGAGTTAATTCCAACTCCATCAACACTTAAATCATTTCAAAAATAAAATAGGTCAGGGTCTCACAACTCTCCCCCTCTTAAAGGAATTTTATCCCCAAAATTCAACACTGAAACTCAAACCAAACACCAGCAACATCGCACAACAGCAAAAATGCCCTAGCAACTGAAACCCCAAAACTGTTGTTCCATAGGGAGAACACGACTTTGAAGAATCAACCTCCATATGGACTGCTCGCACGGGTAAGTTCTACTGACATCACTGTCATCCATGAGACATCCATAAAATATCGGATCAAGATCCAATACACACTGGCAAACCTTGTAACATAACTCTCGCCGAACAC
Source organism: Heliamphora pulchella (assembly GCA_032270985.1). Classification (NCBI taxonomy): domain Eukaryota; kingdom Viridiplantae; phylum Streptophyta; class Magnoliopsida; order Ericales; family Sarraceniaceae; genus Heliamphora; species Heliamphora pulchella. Next base: position 356 of record JAULJZ010162897.1, read on the forward strand.
AAACCACTTCGGCGACAAAGGCATCACACGAGAACAATTTACCATGGAACTTGATCCCAAACACTCTCTATTCCAGAACATAGAGACTATCACCCTCGTCCTTACGGCCACATACTGGTCCAATTGCATTTCACAATGCATACTAAGGACTATCTCTGTGAGTCCAAACACGCGGTGTAGAACCCAAAGTCACATACTCCACGCACAAACTTTACCCAAGTTCTGACGATCACCAGATGACCACCGACTTTGATACCACATCATTACCCTGCTGATACTAACAACGCCATCACAAAGCTAACATGACGCCCATCCACAAGAAACAACATAAACATCCAACTCCAGATAGAAGCTCACACAACTCAACCTAGGATACCAAAGAACGCATGTTATCTCAACCATCATCTCTCCCTGGAGAAACAGTAGGTGATACACCATTGTCCAAGACAAGGTTCCACACAACCTAAAACTAATCTGGCATCACAGCCACAAAGTCAGCTAACCCAAACGAGTCACTTAACCAAACACGTCACGCAAACAAAACATCTCATAGGTATCCGACAACCTTTACAAACCCAATCGTATCTCCTATGCAACAGCACGTCACTACACATCTCAACACCTCGCCATAAGATCACTGATACTAAGACTACAGATCAACCTCAAATCGCATCGCATAGGATTGTCGTCATCTGACAAAGCAAACATGATAACCATCATCCAACATCAATCCCAACTCATAACATATACCTCAATTCATTGAGTCCATAATGGCAAAATATTCAAACCCAAGACCCCAACTAAGACTTGCGCCTTACACTTAGCAATTCTCTCATATACCGAACTCATCACGGCCGTTCCATTCCAAACCTAACAATCGCGTCGGTCCGAATAGGCCACACCAACCAAGATTTCTCAATCATCGAATCCCTTCGGACTCTTACCTTATCATACTTTCGGGACCACCATCCAAACAAACAATTATGCTAAACACAGCACTTACGATAGTCGGCGAACACTCCTCGACTATAAGAACTCTAAGCAGTTCAAAGTCTCGAAGAAAACACCAGATCTAGGCTCATCAAAGTCTATCAGAAACCCATGATGTGAATATCACAGCCGCACAGTTTCTACAAAACTCCCACTTTACCAAGTGCTAAAAGTACAACCATTCCCACACAATCTAGAACATGCCACACACAACAGTTAACAATCCTTAACTGATCACTTCAGAGAAGAACCCTACATCTGAACACTAACTCTCATGTCAACAAGAACAACCACAAACATTCCTAGTCTACCAACTCGACCTCACAAGAAACACAACCCAACTGGTTCAACCATTCGTTGAAACCACAGAGAATCAATCTTAGAATCACCCAATCACAACGAGACAAGTTCTAGTGGCACAACTCCAAGGATCACAACACGAATACAAAATCCATAGAGATTTTCACAGTCTCAAAACACAACCAAATCTGAATCAATCAAGATCCCGGCATCTCCATCCAACCAAGATTAAATAACTCGCACTAGTTAACTACCTACAAGGAAACTCTCTCTCCATCCAGAGAAAAGAAAAGAGTCAATAAGAAATCATGACCCAACCTCAACGTACTCCTGGTACCCATCAACACTTGGCCTCCAAAAAACCTTGTAACTCTTACCTTGCACAACACATCCCGTAGAACTACAAGCTCATTACCAGTCATACACGGAGGCACACGTCAACATTCCCATTGCGTCAAGACCTCACAGTATACTACTGAACCTTACTACTCCACACTTCGTTCCCATTGGCAAACAACATACTCACCTCTGAACCTAAGGTCGAACATAAACAACCTGCAGACATATCACCCCCAGGATACATCATCTCAACACTAAGCCAACCACACTATCGAACCCTTCTATGGTCCTTTCAAACCTCATACACTCAGCACAGTTCCCAAACACGATCTCCTAATCACTTGGATAACAACCAAACCGCGAAACTTTTGTAAAACGCACTTTAGAGAGTTTATTTGATTTAAAAGAGTAGCCCAGGAGACTAGAATTATGGCCCCACAAGCCAAGCCCTTAAAACAAAATACACAATTTGGGTAAAGAAAATCCATTAAAAAGATGTGTCAGCCGTTCTAAAATCTCCATCGAAGCACAAGAGTTTAACTGAAGCAAGAACCATTTGGAAACCCCCTTTTGTAAAACGTTGAACCAAACAACGAAAAGCATAGTAAGAAACTACGAAAAACAACAACCAACCCATGGTTTCTCTCAAAAGCATAAAACATACATACATCGACCTACGGCCAAAATAATTACATATACTTTACAACATGTTATATCCAAACATGAACCAAATACAAGGTATAAACTACCTATCAAAGACAAAATAAAAGTTTTAACACCAGCCATCTCCGGGCACCTCAAGGTCAACCTATAGGACCACGTTCACCTGAAAAAGATTTTTAACAAATCCCACTACGTGAGCCGAAGCCCAATAGAAACAGACTATATAAAGTCGTAAAGCAGGATATGCAATCACATAGCATATAGTTAACTCAATCACACAAGCATTAAAACGGTTTTACTTCATAAAATCTCAAGTTTTCGATCAAACTCCCACGAGTCTCAAAAGGTTTTCTATCCTCAAAACCAAGCATTTCAACAATGCGAATAACGTTTCATAGTTAAAAGAAAAATAGTAATCAAAACGTTATCTTTCCACCCATAACACAAGCACTCACGCACGCATACACAGCAACGTTTATGTGCACATCGTACTCTTTCATGGTTTTTCACCATGGGATAATACTAACCCAATATGCAATTCTTCACAGTCTTTCACCGCTGGACAATCACTCGAACGTGCCCTAATATGCAATTCTTAGCAATTTTTCACCACAGGACAGTCAGTCGAACGTGCCCTAATATGCAATTCTTACCGGTCTTTCATTGCAGGACATTCACATGCCCTAATATGCAATTTTTCGATATCTCAACGTGGAACAACTCGTGCCCAAACTTGCTCGATGCATAGATCCCAAAATAGGTCTATTTTGACACGATACGCCCCAAAACACACGCACAAGTCCTACCCTAAAGGTTCCTCTTGCTAAACCCATAGCTTGACTATAAAAACACTTAAAATAATTATACATTAAACATGTATAAAAAGACCCAATGACCACTCGCCACATCATTCATCAATCATGGAGATCCGACAAAACATTTTAAAAATGTTTCCACTATTTTATCAAAACATTTCAAAATCTGAGACTCAACTCCCGAGGGTTAGCTCTAAACCTCCAAAACATAGTTTTCAAGATTTTCAGAAATCACATAATTTTCAAATCTCCTTTTGAAAATCACAGACATTCACAAGTCCATATCATGTAATAAACCATAAAAGCGCAAAATATGCTTTTTATCCAAAACAAGGTTTAAACATAAAACATGATATATAATGCCTTTCAATCGGTGAAAAAGCATATAACTGCACGTAGCACCCTTTAAAGACAATATAGTCTAGGATCCTACCTCGTTGAGCTAAAAGCTCGACGTCTCAAAAAATGAACCTCGACAAAACAAGATTTTGTCCGGATAGATGCAAAGCCCCCGGCACAGATACTAAGGATCCATTGTTTGATAGCTAAAAATCGAGCCCCGGTCCCATCAAGATTTAGATAGAAGACAGAGAAAACGAAACTAACTCAAGAACCTAACCTTTCAAAATATCTTCCAAGAGCTTGATATTTATAGAATTTCGTGCCAGACTTTCACCGCTTGAGCGGGGCACCGCTCGAGCGGTCCCTATCGATATAACTTTTGCCACACCCCCGCTCGAGCGGACATGCCACCGCTCGAGCGGCCGTCGCTGGGTGAAAACCCAAGAACAGGACCCAACACTTCTCGCATAACTTCGTCCAACATCCCTTAGAAACTCGTTTTCTTCCCCGAACATATCCGAACATGTCTTTCATGCGTACCTGAATCCAATCTCACATATCCACCTAAAACATCACCAAGGTCCAGAGTTAATTCCAACTCCATCAATACTTAAATTATTTCAAAAATAAAACAGGTCAGGATCTCACATATAGTCTTCTTTTGTTTTCTTTTTGAACCATGTACTATTTTACATGCTTTTAGTTTGGAACCTTGTGTTGTAAGCCTGAGAGTGATATATTTAAATGCATTTATGTCCTTTATTTTGAGAGTGAAACATCGGGTTGGGTGCTGTATTTCAGCTTGATGTGGTTGTTTGTGCGTGTTTCATGTGATCCGAATGTTTGGGCGTGACAATGAAAAACCATGTTTAAAGGATGAGAAAACTTGGTGATTATCCAACACCTGGAAATATTTTCAGCATTTTATCTTGATTGCTCTCGGGTAGTCCATCGCTCGAGCAGTGTTGAGTTCACTCGAGCGGTCTTCGCTGGATTTGATTCTTTGAAAACTTTGTTTAAAAATGGGCTTTGTTTGGTTTCTTTAGAGCACTCTTTTAAGCATAAATTGACTTATTTGGAGAATTATTTTATAAGTAAAACACTCTTTTACTTCTATCTTTTACAAGAAAACGGAGCGTTTTAGTCTAAATAAAGTTTGATTCCCTCTAATTAATTTTGACGCGGTTTCGTTTTAAATTCTCAAATTTTGGGATCTTTCCTATCGACCTCGTTGGTGTTATTGTTACATTTTCGGGGCGTAACAGTGTTTGTTCAAATAGTTATACTATACACTATCAAGCTTATAAAGAATTTATAAATTTTAAAACTGAAAAGTGTTTGGAATAATAGTAACTTTTAATGTTATACTAGCTATAGTTTTATTTTGTGAAAATACCAAATGAATTTAGGTTTATATAAATTTAAAGATATATGATTATTTTTAATTTTTGATTTTTAGAAAATTGAAGAAATTCTAATGTCATTTATTTTAAAAAATAATATCTTTAGATTTATATTATCTTATTTGGTCATGTAGAGCATGGAAGTTTTGCTATTGTATTAGACAGATAGATAGAGAGATAGATAAATTACATTGTATTAATCAAAAAATCATAATGCTAATTTTAAAAAAAATCTAAAAATATATGTGACGCCTGAATTTTGAATAACATTCAAAGTGACAAAATAGCTATGTTCAAAATAACTAATGACACTACCCATTCATAACATCATAAAAGGAATTACAACAAGTGCTAAATAGCACATTCCAACATAAAGGGTAAAAAAAGTGTATAAGAAATAAAAGTGTTAGGTTACATCATCCAAAAAAAGAATGAACGAACAATTAAAAGGGAAATAAAAAAAGACGATGGTCGCAAATTAACAACTAAGTGAACCACCACTCCACCTCTTCCTTTGTAAACTTTTCAGAAGGCCCTTTCAGTTCGTCATAAACTGGCTTGAAATGACATGAGCCACGAAACCCAATATATATATATATATATAGGTTTCATTTAGTTGAGTTGTTGTAGGTTGAAATTGTTTATATAATTGTAGTAATTCATTATCTTACTCTTCTTTTTCCTGTAACATGTGGATAGATTGAGATTTTTCATTTTTAATATCTTTTTGCATAGGTTGAGGAGTTGATGTTGTAGCTTGTGATATAGTTTTATGTTGTTTATATAATTGTTGTAAAACTTCTTGGGATGGTTGATTTAACGAATAATGATGTTTTGTCAGGGGATGTATCAATGGTGGATTAAGTGTATTTTTTCTGTTCGAGTTATTAATTTTAAATCTTGTACCATATCATAAATAGCATTAAGTTTATTTAATTGCGTATTGATATGATCTGCATATTGGATGGTTGAATTTTCCATTCTTGTTGCCTGTTCACCTAATGTTTGTAAATGAGCATTTGTATAATTCTTTTGAATGGGAAGATGTTGACCCGATTAGGCAAAAGGATGTAGAAATTCCACATGCACACAATCTGCTTAGGGTAAAAGCCTCCTAAGCAAGGTCTTAAAAGCACAACCTCATTATATACCCAATGAAACCCTTTTCCCCATTATTGCTCTAGAAAATGAGGATTTCTAGATTTTATAATCCAAGTCAGAACAAGATAAACCTTTATTATTAATCAAAATTATTGGTAATTATTTACCACCAAACTAGTGTTATGCACCAAAAAGCAAATTCTCCCTCCAGACTATTTTATGAAATCATTCTTCTTGAGACTAGTTTCATAAAATTACAACACAATTCGAATGATAATGGTAAAACGATTAATTATTCAAAATGTGTTATCCAAAAAATTATTTTTCAAACAAGATTGGGGACGTGGCAATGATTTCAATAAAAGTTTTAAAAATGATACCATTCGTCCAAGCCGTTATAATTATTCTGATTATCAAGATGCATTTTATCATGTTTTTTATTTACAAAATCAAGTGATGAAACATTCTTGACTTATCAAATTTTATCAAAATTTCAATTCTCGTATTCCCACTTGATTTTGTAACTGGTGGTTTGAATTTGACCCCAGTTTCAATACTCCTCCTTCTTTACTACAACAATTTTATCAACACTAATCCAATTATACTAATTCTTTGAAACCAATTTCCTTATATTTTTATGCTGACTTCAGCCTTCCTTGGCTCCTAACATGGCAATATATATATATTCTATGCAAAATGATATTTCCTATCTTTGCCAACAATATGTGTGACACCCCGTTCCCCGGGCATGTCGGGACATATGTAACTATAAATAAGGGACATATTCTAGCCGAATATTCATAAATACATAAGGTAACTATTACATTTTTAACGGTTCAGAGATTGTTCAAAATACTTAATAAGTATAGTTATCCAGAAAGCATAAAAGTTACATTATGTCCGTAAAAAACTGAACAAAAGATCAAAAGTAAGTATTCTACATCTTCAAACTACGTCGTTGGGATTACCCTGCTCCTGCCACACTCCCCCTTCTTCAAAATCTCCTTCCTCAACAAACGCGCCTTCCTCGAACTGTTCTTCTTCCTCAACAAACGCACCTGTGGCCCGAATTCCGTGAGCCAAAGCCCAAAAGCAAATTTTCTTAACCGTATAACAAACTCATGACAAGATATTCTACAATAGATATCGTATAACACCCAATGCAAAGTTAAGGTAACAGTAATATAGGAAAACTATCATTTTCAACATGATGAGCACGTATAAGAACAGGGATGCGAGTGCGTGATGCAGATGAATGTAATGCAAATGCCCAACCCCAAGTACTTCCAGAACAGTATCATGAATTTCACGTCGGGACTTACAGAGTAGACTTGTTGGCGTTGCTCACTTAACCCAATCTGTGAGACCCTGACCCGTTTTCCTTTTCGGCATTTTTTGACGTGCGTTACGTGTTTTTGTTGTAGCATGTTTTATATGCTTTTAATGCATGTTTGAGGGTAGAGATGCATGCAGGGAAGGTTTTGGGGATCGTAGGGTGTTATGGTGCGAATTTAAAAAAAAAAATTTCGTGGCCTATAAATATCTAGCTTTAGATATTTTGGAAAAGATATTTTTGGAAACTTGGTGGCAAAGTTTTCTTTTTCCAAAACAAAGATCTACTTTCTCTCTAGATTCTTGGGAGCCCGAGGCTCGATTTTTGACGATCCAATAGCAGATCTTTAGTCTCCTCGTGGTGGGCTACGCTTTCATCTGGACAGAATTTTATTCCGGCGAAGTTAGTTTTTGCACGTGATTCGAGTCGTCTAGTTTTTAACTCAACAAAGTAGGATCCTAGACTCTCATGTCTTATAAGGGTGCTACATGAAATCTTTTGTGTTTTTACCGTATAAAAATACATAAAAAGCAGGTTTGTATTTTGATAAATCTGTTTATAAGTTGGGTTTTTGGTTTAAAATTGTTTTGGGTGTTTTTGGTTGGATGGCATCGGGTTTCGAGTGTTTCTCTCGAGGTTTTGTGGTAGTTTTAGGCTTGTGTATGTCCATGGGTTGTTAAAGGGGTGTTTGGATGGTTTAATTTGAGGCTAAGAAGATTTTTCGTAGCTTGGGTTTGTTTTCCACCATCGCCTGTAGCTTAATCTGAAATTTGGAGAGTTTGGGTTTTTGTGTCGACACAAATTTTGTTTGTGTCGACACATTTCTCCTTCTGTGGTGTTGAGCGCGTTGCTGAACTTTCTGTTGTTTTGTATCGACAGAATTTTCTGTTTGTGTGGACACCTTTTGATGTTGGTGTCGACACATTTTCTGTTTGTGTCGACACATTTTTTCCTTCTGTTGGAGTTGTGCATTCTGTTGCTATTTGTGTCGACACCTCCGCTGTTTGTGTCGACACCTCCACTATTTGTGTTGACACTTTTTTGTTTGTGTTGACACCTTCGCTGGTTGTGGAACCCTTTTCTTTTTGTCATATCTCTCTCATTTGGATTCGAAATTGGGTCGTTTTTGTGTTCAAATTGAAGCCCCGGAAGTCCTCTTTCCAAAGAAACCTCTCACACCTTTAAATTCTTTTTGTAGAAAAGATTATGACCAAATAGTGAGGGTGTGTCAAGATTTCTAAATCGTTTTTCACCCGTTTTAGGATGAATGTTTGGGAAAAAGTTATTTTTCATCCTTGTTGGCCCTTTTGACCTAATTTCGTTTTCCAAGGGATGTTGTGGTGCTCTTGTAGGCGTCGTGGGTTTGTGTTGGGTGTCAGTGTTTTGGTGGTTTGGTTTTGGTTTTCGATCAGCGTCCTATGGTATTCAATTGATTAATTTATGGGAATTAGTCGATTCATATACCTGTGGATTCCTTTTGGGGTTTGGTTTTGTTTCTTGGTTTGAGGTTTTCTCCCAGCGTTGACTGATCGAGCAGTGTTTGTGCACTCTAGTGGGGTTGTGGCAGCGTGCTATGTCAGTTGGAAATCGTTTGAGTGGTTTTACCCTTCGGGTTAGGTTTTGGTTCTGTGGGTTGTTGGTTGTTCATGTGAGTGGATATCAGGTCATATGGCTATGTGCATTTGTAACTGGATTGTACACTTATAACTGTAGTTTATTTATGTACGATTTATGTAAGTGAATTACATGGGTTTGATATCGTTATGTGAAACGTGGTTTATGCTTCAAAACCCAAAGTTTTATGGGCATGTGATTTGGCTTGTGAAACGTAGTGATAGAACGTGATTTTATGCTTTAATTCCTGGTTTAGGTTTGCATATGTGGGCGGGCAATGGTCCTTTGGTGAAAGTCCGTAAAATTATCTATGTGGTGCGCTCTGTCGGCTGAAACGAGGTCCTGACGAGGCACAGGTGTGCATGCTCTCTGTCGGCTGAAATGAGGTCCTGACGAGGCACAAGTGTGCATGCGCTCTGTCAGCTGAAATGAGGTCTTGATGAGGCACAGGTGTGCATGTGCTCTGTCGGCTGAAACGAGGTCCTGACGAGGCATGGGTGTGTGTATACGTTATCTGAAGGCCAAAACGAGGTCTTGAAGAGAAACGTGGACATGTATTGCATGTATTTCATATTGGGACGGATAGACTAATTTTTCTAAAACTATACTATCGGCCTGCGGGAGTCAAAATACTGTATTAACGGCCTGCGAAAGTTGTAATAATGAATCGTTTTCAAGGCTCTAATAAGTCTTCAAATGGTTTTTATCCTCGCTTTCCCATTGCATGTGCAAACTTGTTTTTAATGGCTCTTGTGAGTCGTGATCTAAAACCATTTCCAAATCGTTTTAAGGTTTGAAAGAGAGTCTAAAAACTGAATCTCATTTTTCTAGCATGTTTAGCTTGTGTTGCATGCTTGTCTAGTTTCTGCTGAGCCTCGGCTCACGGTGTGGGATTTGATTTTCTTCAAGTACCGGTCACGCAGGTTGATCTGGAGGTGCTGGAGAGGTAGAAGAATGTAGTCTTCCTTTTTGATAGTTTTTGTTACATGTATATGTTGTAACATATTTTTCGGCGTTGGAGCCTCGTAATGTAGCCGTTTGGCGTTTATATACAATGCATGTATGGTTTAAATTGAGAGTGTATTCTCGGGTTGGGTATTATGTTAGGTTGTTTATGGGTGTTCACGTGACCCAAAGTTTGGGGCGTGACAACTTGGTATCAGAGCTTTGGGTTCGAATACCTTTGAGCCATGGGAAGATGGTGTATCCCATGTGAGGTTGATTGCGTGTGCTTGGTTGCATGTGTTTAGATGCTTTGATAACATGATGTGTCAGCATGTTAGATATGTGAACGATGTGTTATGTGAGCATGGGGGTTGAACTGTGGGATTGATAGTCTTACCTTTGGGCGTTTGGACTAACAAACTTGGGAGCCAAGTTAGAAAAGCGTTTAGCTGACGTGATTTTTAGCAGGGAATCTGAGTAGGCTATCCAGATTTGACGCGTTATTCTTATCGGTTCTCCTTGGTATGTGGGGTTGGTTTAGCATGAACCTATGTGGTTATGTGTTAGCAAGCTATGTGTTTAGCGTTTATGTTCATGCTAGGTGTTGCGTCTTATGTTCTGTCTTTTTCATATAGACGCGATGTCTGCATGGAGAGGGCGAGGCCGTGTTTGAGGCTGTGGCCGTGGGTTTGGAGTTGGTGATGGTTTCCGAGGGTGGTGTGCTGTGTTGTTGAGGTAGTGGCTGGTGATGATGTGAGGTTGGGGTGAGTTGTAGATCCCGTGTCTTTGAGATAGTTGGCCATTATTTAGGATGCCTTACCTTGTGTGACTATATTCTAAGAGTGGTTTGGCTGACCATCTCGAATGCCAGTGTCGATTACGATCGACGGTTTGTTTCTTTGACCTTACGTTGAATTTCGGGGGCAAAATTCCTTTAAGGGGGTAGAGTTGTGAGACCCTGACCCATTTTCTTTTTTGGCGTTTTTTGACGTGCGTTACGTGTTTTTGTTGTAGCATGTTTTATATGCTTTTAACGCATGTTTGAGGGTAGAGATGCATGCAGAGAAGGTTCTGGGGATCGTAAGGTGTTATGCCGCGAATTTAAAAAAAAAACAAAAACAAAGATATTTTCGTGGCCTATAAATATATAGCTTTAGATATTTTGGAAAAGATATTTTTGGAAACTTGGTGGCTTAGTTTTCTTTTTCCAAAACAAAGCTCTGCCTTCTCTCTAGATTCTTGGGGGCACGAGGCTCGGTTTTTGACGATGCAATAGCAGATCCTTAGTATCCTCGTGGTGGACTACGCTTTCATCTGGACAGAATTTTATTTCAGCGAACTTTGTTTTTGCACGTGGTTCGAGGCGTCGAGTTTTTAACTCAATGAGATAGGATCCTAGACTCTCATGTCTTATAAGGGTACTACGTGAAATCTTGTGTGTTTTTACCGTACGAAATTGCATAAAAAGCTAGTTTGTATTTTGATAAATCTGTTTATAAGTTGGGTTTTTGGTTTAAAATCGTTTTGGGTGTTTTTGGTTGGATGGCATCGGCGTTTGAGTGTTTCTCTCGAGGTTTTGTGGTAGTTTTAGGTTTGTGTATGCCCATGGGTTGTTAAAAGGGTGTTTGGATGGTTTAATTTGAGGCTGAGAAGCTTTTTCGTAGCTTGGGTTTGTTTTCCACCATCGCCTGTAGCTTAATCTGAAATTTGGAGAATTTTGGTTTTTGTGTCGACACATTTCTCCTTTTGTGGTGTTGAGCACGCTGTGGCTGAACTCTCGGCTGTTTTGTGTCGACACCATTTTCTGTTTGTGTCGACACCTTTTGATGTTGGTGTCGACACATTTTCTGTTTGTGTCAACACATTTTTTTCTTCTGTTGGAGTTGTGCATTCTATTGCTGTTTGTGAAGACACCTCTTTTGTTTATGTCGACACCTTCGCTAGTTGTGGAACCCTTTTCTTTTGGTCATATCTCTCTCATCCGAACTCGAAAATGGGTCATTTTTGTGTTCAAATTGAAGCCTCGGAAGTCCTCTTTCCAATGACACCTCTCTCACCTTAAAATTCTTTTTTATAGAAAAGATTATGACCAAAATAGTGAGGGTGGGTCAAGATGTCCAAATTGTTTTTTACCCGTTTTTGGCCGAATGTTTGGGAAAAAGTTGTTTTTTCATCCTTGTGGGCCCTTTTGACCTAATTTCGTGTTCCGTGCGATGTTGTGGTGTTCTTGTAGGCGTCGTGGTTTTGTGCTGGGCGTCAGTGTTTTGGTGGTTTGGTTTTGGTTTCTGATCGGCGTCTTATGGTATTCAATTGATTAATTTTTGGAAATTAGTCGATTCATATACTTGTGGATTCCTTTTGGGGTTTGGTTTTGTTTCTTGGTTTGAGGTTTTCTCCCAGCGTTGACCGCTCGAGCAGTGTTTGTACACTTATAACTGTAGTTTATTTATGTACGGTTTATGTAAGTGAATTACATTGGTTTGATATCGTTATTTGAAACGTGGTTTATGCTTTAAAATCCAGAGTTTTATAGGCATTGATGTGGTTTGTGAAACGTAGTGATAGTACGTGGTTTTATGCTTTAATTCCTGGTTGAGGTTTGCATATGTGGGCAGGCAATGGTCCTTTGGTGAAAGTCCGTAAAATTGTCTATGTGGTGCGCTCTGTTTGCTAAAACGAGGTCCTGACGAGGCACAGGTGTGCATGCGCTCTATCGGCTGAAACGAGGTCCTGACGAGGCATGGGTGTGTGTATACGTTATCTGAACGCTGAAACGAGGTCCTGAAAAGACACGTGGACATGTATTGCATGTATTACATATTGGGACGGATAGATCAATTTTTTTAAAACTGTATTATCGGCCTGCGAGAGTCGAAATACTGTATTAACGGCCTACGGGAGTTGTAATAATGAATCGTTTCCAGGGCTCTGATGAGTCTTCAAATGGTTCTTATCCTCACTTTGCCATTGCATGTGAAAACTTGTTTTTAATGGCTCTTGTGAGTCGTGATCTAAAACCATTTCCAAACCGTTTTAAGGCTTGAAATAGATTCTAAAAACTGCATCTCGTTTTCCTAGCATGTTTAGCTTATGTTGCATGCTTGTCTAGTTTCTACTGAGTCTTGGCTTACGGTGTGAGATTTGATTTTCTTCAGGTACCGGTCACACAGGTTGATCTGGAGGTGCTGGAGAGGTAGAAGAATGTAGTCTTCCTTTTTGATAGTTTTTGTTACATGTATATGTTGTAACATGTTTTCTGGGGTTGGAGCCATGTAATGTAAGCCTTTTGGCGTTTATATACAATGCATGCATGGTTTAAATTGAGAGTGTATTCTCGGGTTGGGTATTATGTTAGGTTGTTTATGGGTGTTCACGTGACCCGAAATTTGAGGAGTGACACAATCGAAAGATACGAAGAGGACTCCAATAACCCAAGATGAAGTATAGGAATGCCCATGACATGCAATTTGCTTCTCGTGTACAATTATTCATTGCATGGTATATAAACATGACATGGCACATGGTACAACTTGCTAAAGCATTTAGTACAAGCATGTAAAGCCGAATCACAGTTTAAGCAACATAGACTCGAACCACTGGCATGAGTTCATCTCATCAAAAGCATCATTTTCATACACTAATTACTTACAAAGTTTATATAAGGTTCACACACTCAAGTCTCATAAGTGACACACCATTCAAACACTTGGCCAATTTTAGGTACAAGTTTAATTGCTAGGTTTAAAGTTGCGATAGTAGTTCGAAGCACTTAGACATTGATTTAATTTCTAAACTTTTAACACTAATTAGATAAACATATTCACTACAACTTTCATGTTTGTCACTAATACTAGATCCTAAGGTACTGGGGTCATTTATTTTATTTAAGTAAAAATAGATCAGCAATTTACAGAGAAATACATAGGAATTGAGCTTCTGTTGGCCACTATTTTGAGGCATCAATGCAATGGATATGGCTATGATGTTTGTTGGAATTTTATTTTAAGGTGTCCCCTACAACTTTCATGTTTTGGGTTAGGGCAATTTATTTGGAAAAAGTTTGAGAATTTGGCCAATTTATAACAGTCAACCTAAAAAGGGTATAAAGAGTGTGTTTTTAGCAGAGAGTGCTCAAAACCTTCGGAGTACATTCCGAGGGTATTTTGGGGTGATTGTTGCACAGTAATTAGTTTAATATGTTAGTTACAATGTTCATGTTTACCACTTTTGGATTTGACTTCTAAAAAGTTAGGTTTTGGTTCTCACAAAAATGTGTGACAGAAAGGTCTGTCAGTCACTGAACCTTAACAGTGACTTTGAAAAGACTTTTGACCTATCAAAATTTCATATGTTTGGCTTATTTTTGGTGGATAGAAAGATAAATGTATCCTCTACAAGTTTTATGTTTTGACCTAAGCACGGTTCTCACTCTAACTAAGGGTTTTGAGGTCTCCAACTCAGAGTGGTCAAGATCTGACACTCTTTGGAAAAAAAATGAGATATCTGGAGTTTTACCCAATGAAATCACTTCAAACCAATTTTGTATGAAAGATAACTCAAATATCTAGATCTGGAAATAAAAATCACTTTAAGACTATTTTTCTACATTTATTCATGATGATTTAAAGTTGGTGGTAGAAAGTGAGTAAGTCCAGAAAATCAGGCTACTTAAGGTTTTGATTGCTTAGCTTATATTGTGTACATTTTTGACATATTTTCTTTGCATGCATGTTATAACTCACATAAATCAAAACTCCAGAATACACATACGCTATAAAACTTAAAAACATACACATGCAAGCTCATACAAAACACAATCTTACACAAACAGCCCATGTTCTACTCCTATGACCCCCCATTTTGACTCATTCTTTGTTTTATTTTCTTAGGGTTTGTTATAGAGATGGATTGAGGGGTGTCTTAGGAGAGAATATCAGAGGGTTTCAAGGAGTTGCTTATCTCTTTTGATGCTCAAATGGGTGAAGAAGAGATGGACTTGACTCTAATGATTTCTTCTTGGTTCCTTCTTCCTTCCTTCCTTCTTTCTTCTTCTTTTAGGACACTTAGAAAATTTTTGGTATTCTCCCTCTCACCTCTCAGCCAAACTACAAGGAGGAGAATTTACCCTTCATTTTAAAATTTTTCTAGGAAAACAAGGCTTAAAATTAAAATTAAAATTTATTTAACTCTCATTGGTTGCATGGGAGGTAGAGTTTAATGGAGACTTACAAAATCTGATTTGGGCAGGTGGGATTTTCGGCCATAGCAGATTTTGGGCGGATAAAAACTGATTTCGTAATTAATTAGGGTTTTAAATTGTATTTTAGTACATTTTTGTGAATATAAATGTATAAAATATTAATTTTATGTATCTTTTTGGTATCTAAATCTACTAAAACCTATTATATTAATGTATTTGGTCTTCCCATGATTTATCATAATTTTGATGGTAATTAATTAAATAAGTGTAGGCATTTAAGTTAAATTAAGCTAATTTGGCTAGAATTGGCTTTTTGACTAATTTATTGTGTAGGGCTTTAAATAAATATTTTTTTACTTTTGTTGACCTATATTATTATATTAGTATGTATATTACTTGAATAAAAAGTGTTGGGTGAAAATAATCCTTAATTTATACGTCTTTTTCTCATTTTTAAGTTTAAAAGGTAAAAAATAGCTTTTTGGGCACATTCTCCTAGGTGGCCGGCCATGGAAGGGCAATTTGGTTATTTTCGTGGTTATTTTGTATTTTATTAATTAATTGTATATAAATATCTGATTTTGGGTGTCCATGTGTCAAATTTTGAATTTTTAGGACTTTTTGATATACTAGGGGCAAAATGATCATTTTACCTTAGTTATGGAAATTTTTGATTTTTAATTTAATATTTTATGTTATTTACTTAATTTAAGCTATTCCGAGACTTTTCTATGTGTTATGGCTTTACCTCTGAATGTTTGGTCTCCTTTAGGGTTTCGGGTTGTTTAGGATTTTTGGGCTAATTAGGGTTTCTCTTGTTCTTGTAGTGACCTAGGTTCTCATTATTTTTTCGTCACTAATACTAGTGTTTGAGCCGGATTGTTACAATCTACCCTCCTAAAACAAATTTCGTCCCCGAAATTTCATATCGTACCTTAGTTTGCGAACAATTGGGGATGAGTTGTCCTCATAGCTTCTTCCCGCTCCAATGTCGATTCTTCAATCCCGTTGTGTCTCCAAAGAACTCGAACAAGTGAAATGGTCTTGCCTCGAAGAATCTTGTCTCTTTGATCGATAATTCTCACTGGTTGTTCTTCAAACGTGATATCTTCACCAACATGCAGTTCCTTCCAATCCAAAATGTGGGTAGGGTCAGGTTCATACTTCCTCAGCATCGATACATGGAATATATTATGAACGTTGGCGAGTTGAGGCGGCAAGGCCAGACGATATGCCATTTCCCCAACCTTAGCTAGAATCTCGAATGGTCCAATATATCTTGGAGTTAGCTTCCCTTTTTGGCCGAAGCGTATAACCCCTCTTCGTGGTTGAATCTTCAGGAATACATTATCTCCTACTTCAAATCATAGCAGCCTTCGTCGTTGATCTGCATAGCTCTTTTGTCGGCTCTATGTGGTGGCTATCCGTTGCTGAATGAGTCGAATCTTCTCGGTGGTCTCTTGCACTAAGTCTAGTCCAAGAAGTGCGTTTTCTCCTGCTTCAGTCCAACAAACTGGCGAATGGCATGGTCTTCCGTAGAGGGCTTCATATGGCGGCATGCCAATGCTGGATTGATAGCTATTGTTGTAGGCAAACACGACCAACGGTAAGTGTTTCTCCCAATGTCCCTTGAAGTCCATGACGCAGGCTCGAAGCATGTCATCCAATGTCTAAATTGTATGTTCAGATTGATGTCTGCGGGTGAAAGGCGGTGTTGAAGCAAAGCTCCGTTCCTAAGGTGGTCTGCAAACTCTGCCAGAATCGTGAGATAAAATGCGGATCTCGATCTGACACGATGGACAACAGAATTATATGAAGACATAAGATTTCTCGAATGTACTTCTGACTTAGGGTTTCCAATTTCTTAGAAGTTCAAACTAGTAGGAAGTGTGCTGATTTGGTGAGGTAATCTACGATTACCCAAATGGAGTCATGTCCTGCTGGCGATCTCGGTAATCCAGAGACCAAATCAATGGTAACGTGTTCCCACTTCCACAGAGATATCTCCAGAGGTTGGAGAGTTCCTCCCGGTCTTTGGTGCTCGGCTTTAACTTGCTAACAGGTAAGGTATTTGGCCACAAAACTTGCTACATCTTTCTTCATGCCATTCCACCAATACTGCCTCTTCAAATCATGATACATCTTCGTCTCTCCGGGGTGGACAACAAAAAGTGACTGGTGATGCTCCCTCCCTTGGGATATCTCTTCTCAGATTCTCAACATTACGTACGAAAAGTCATCCTTGGTAGGTTAATTTTCCATGCTTGTTGACTACCCATCTTCGCTTTGATTCTTCCGCAATTAGATGCCTTCGGATAAATTCAGATTCCTGGTTGTACTTTTTGGCTTCCACGACTCGTTGACGGAGATTTTTTGTCGCCACTATTAAACAAAAATAACTTATGTCCTCTAATTTTATTAGTTGAAATTGAAATTCGTTGAGCATTTCCATCATCTTCCATTCACTTGAGGCCATACTAGCCATCGTCCTCCTTGTTTTCTGGCTAAGGGCGTCGGCCACCATGTTAGCCTTGCCTGGGTGATAGGCTAATATAAACTGGTAATCCTCTAAATATTCTATCTAGCGACACTGCCTCGTATTAAGATCCTTTTGGGTGAACAGGTACTTCAGACTCTTGTGATTGGTAAAAAGCTCGAATCGTTCTCCATAGAGGTAATATCTCCATAACTTTAGTGCGAACACCACTGCCGCAAGTTCTAGGTTGTGGGTAGGGTAATTCTACTCATGTGGTTTCAGTTATCTTGATCTGTAAGCTACCACCTTACCATTCTGCATTAGTACACATCCTAGACCATCCTTTGATCCATCACAATGCACCGTATACCCAACCTCTTGTTCGAGTATGATAAGGATCGGGGCACTTGTAAATCTCTTCTTGAGCTTGTGGAATGCTGCCTCACACTTATCATTCCACTCAAATTTCATCCCTTTCTACGTTAATCTGGTCATTGGGCGTGCCAACTTCGAGAAATCCTACATAAATCTCCAGTAATATCCTACTAATCTAAGGAAACTACGAACTTTGAAAACATTCCGAGGTGGCTTCCACTCCAAAATAGCTTCTACTTTGGTGGAGTCCACAGCTATTCCTTCCTTAAACACTACGTGTCGCAGAAATTTCACTTCGTGCACCCAGAACTCACACTTGCTTGCCTTAGCAAAGAGTTGTGACTCTCTTAACTTCTGCAAGATAATTCTCAGATGCTGTTCATGCTCTTCTTCAGATCGGGAGTATACAAGGATGTCATTATGAAGACTACTACAAACTGGTAAAGGTAGGGCTGAAAGAGTTTATTCATCAAACTCATGAAAACTTCTAGGGCATTGGTTAAACCAAAGAGCATGACCACCAATTCATAATGCCCGAATCGGGTTCTAAAGGCTGTCTTCGGTATATCCTCCTCCTTGACTCGAAGTTGGTGGTATCCGGATCGAAGGTCGATCTTTGAGAAACAAGCTGATCCTCGCAATTGGTCAAAGAGATCATCGATACGAGGCAAGGGGTATCGATTCTTGATTGTTACCTTGTTTAGCAAACGGTAGTCGATACAGAGACGTAGGGTTCCATCCTTCTTCTTGGCGAAGAGTGTTGGCACTCCCCATGGTGACATACTAGGACGAATAAAACCTTTGCTGAGCAGTTCCTGGAGCTAGATCTTCAATTCTTTTAGTTCGACAGGTGCCATGCGGTGGGCAACGATCGAAATCGGTGTGGTTCCAGGCTAAAGTTCTATCGTGAACTCGATCTCACCATACGGGGTTAATCCTGGGAGTTCTTTCAGGAATACATCTTTGTATTCGCACATTACTCGGGGTAACTTGGAGGTTGGTGAGACGTTCGCACTAGCAAGTAAACACGTTAATCTCCCTACGAAATTACTCGATTTGTTATCCTTCGCATTACTCAGGATCAAAAGCTCGCATTCTTCTCCTTGGATTCGTATAGTGGTGCCGTCTATCGCTTGCGCCCATATTTTCCTTTGTCAGCAGTCGATGATAGCACGGTGTCCCGACAGCCAGTCTATTCCAAGGATTACATTGTAGCCATTGAAATCCATGACTCGTAGGTCGCAGGTCATAGGAGTACTGGTTATTCGTAACGTGCATGCTTTACAGATAGAGTCTACTTGGGTTTGATTTCCTATGGGTGTGACGACACTTAGGGTTTACTCTAATGCCTCGGGTTATTAGTGCAGGGACGTCATACAGTCTAGAGATATAAAAGAATGGAATGCTCTAGAATCAAACAATACTTTCACTAAGGTGTTGAATAAAACGAACATACCTTGTATGACTTGGGTGTTCTCCAGTTCTTCTTCCTGTAGTGCAAAGATGCGGCCTCCCATTGGTCGATTCCCATTGTTGTTCTTGAGATTTTCAGCCTTCTGTCCATTGCCCAAGCCTCCTTAGGGTCTCTAATTCTTATTGAGTGGTGGTCTTCCTCTTCCATTTTGCTACTGAGTTACGGGCCTGGTGACTTAGATCTGTTGTGGGAACCTTGGCTACCAAGTCTGAGGTTGCCTCCACTGCCGGGGTTGATTGCTCAGATTCCTCTGTGCGAGGCGCGGGCACTTATACCACCTGTGTCCTAGTTGGCGGCATTCAAAGCACCTCACAGATGTCGCAGGGGGTTCTCTCGGTCGTCCTTGTTGGTACTCTCGGTAATACGGTTTCTTGTGGATAAGCGCGTAGTTGATCCTCACCGGTCCTCCGGAACTGGTACTTTCTTTCTTTTGGTTTTATATGAAAATATTGGTTTTCATACTTTAAATTCCGCCTGTTGAAACCAATGGAATACCCAAACAAAAGTGTATCTCACATATATAAAAGACAACAGTTCAACATGTGTACAATATATCGCCTTATGGCGTACAAAACCTGCCTTCAGGAGCAAGCATACCAAAAAGGAAAACTATTAAAGTCATTCGCCACCGCGGGCACCACCAAACTACTCCTCACCCACAGCATCACCTGAAAATGTTTTTACATAAAATTCCCACCCGAGCCGAAACCCAATAGAAACAGATAATAAGTTGTAAAGTAGGAAAAATATGCAATCATATGAGTGGGAACTAAACTCAACCACAACCCAAAAAGGCTTTTTACAAACCCCAAGTTTTCCCATCAGACTACACAAGTCTCCCAAAACAGTTTTATTAACATAAAACCCTAGGGTTTTCATCCTTAAAACCATGTGATGCAAATATTGTAAATAACCAACCATAGTTAAGAAAACACAGTAACCAAAATCATTGTTCCCTCACGGAATGTACCATCGTAGGAAAGAAGAAGAATATGATCCTATGTATCGACTATTTCACAAGGGGACAGAGGAAACAACTATAGAATCCTGCCCATTATCTAGTTCCAGAATCACTCAAGATCTGCTAAGTAATGACAAGTTCTATACAGAGCACCATAACGAACCACTTAATTTACGGGCGACAACCCGAGGGAACTAAGCACCCAACCGTCTCAATTTACGGGGACTAACCCAAAGGACCTGAGTACCTACGCTGGGCACGTTTCCGGACTTACACCGAGGGCAACTCGTGCCCAATACACGTCATCCCAGTATATCTAGATAATCTTCTAAAAATATTTCTCAAATCGGTACAATATACATGTACATAGATCCATCTATCTCTAGGAGATCAAAACAAAACATTTTCAAAATTTTTTTATCCGTTTTCAACAAAATATTTCAAAACCTAAGACTCAACCCCAAGAGTTAGCTCCAAACCTCCAAAACATAAAATGTTGAGATTTTTATGAAAACCACCGTTTTCCAAACCACCTTTGAAAACCATACATCCACAAGTTATATCATGTAATAAACCAAGAAAAGCGTAAAACATGCCTTTTACCCAAACAAATAAGGTTTAAACATAAAACATGATATTAGGCAAAAAATGGGTGAAAAACTGTTAAGAAACTTTGAAATACCCTCACTATTTTGATCATAACCTTTTCTATAAAAAGAATTAAATTGTGAGAGAGGTGCCATTGGAAAGAAGACTTTCGGGGCTTCAATTTGAACACAAAAACAACCCAATTCCGAGTCCAGGTGAGGGAGCTATGATCGAAAGAAAAAGGCTAAAAAATAGACCTACGGACCCGGCGCTTGCAAAGCGCTCGTAAAGCGCTCGCAGAGCGCATGAGCGCCTCACCACCAGTGAGCAGCGCTCGCTAGGCACCCGCTAGGCGCTTGAGCGCCCTTCAGCGTGCACTGAAGCTCCAGAACGTCCCAGTTCCAAGTTTTAAGCCCAAAAACAAGTTTTTCAACTCCCAAAACATGTATAAACCCAAAATCAAAGCCTCCAACCACTGATTTTGATACTCTCGGGCATATACAAACCCAAAACAACCTCAAAGCCTCGAAAGAAACTCTCAAAACACCCTTTCATCCACCGAAAACGCCAAAAAATAGTTTTTCAAAAACTAGATCTACAACATAAATCAACTTTTCATGCGTTTTTAACCGGTAGAAATGCATGAGATTACATATAACACCATTATACAACAGTAGAATCTGAGATCCTACCTTGTTGGTTAAAAACCCAATGCCTCGATCTACGTGTAAATCCGAGCTTCATCGAAATCAAGTTCTGTCCGGATGGATGCGTAGACCACGAAGCCAATAGTAAGGATCCGTTGTTGGATCGTTGAAAATCGAGCGCCGGGCCCCCGAGAAGTTAGAGAGAAGGCAGAGAAAATTTGGAAAAAACTTAGTTGCTAAGTTTTGAAAATATCTAACGCCAGATATTTATAGGACTCCAAAATATTTTTTTTTTGAATTTTTGAAATTTGCACAAAAACTCTCTACAACCTCGGGAAACAACCTTACATGTTCAGTTTAACCAAAACAGGCATCGAAACACATATATGCATATTAATGCAAAAACGCTAAAGCGTAACTAAAAACACGAAATATGCATATAAATCAAAAAGAAGCGGTACAGGGTCTCACATGATTCCTCTCTCATCTGTCGGCCTCTGGTACTGCATCTATCTTATGGTCAGCTCGTCCTCCATTCGCGTCTTAAACCCGGAAGGAAAGTCTAAGCGATAAAGTCTTCAGTTGCACTTTTTGATTACACGTACTGGTCCTAGGTAGCGCGGAAAGGCCTCCGGTTTTCTCCACATGCACATGTTCTCTGGACAAATCCTAGCGTACACGCGATCCCCTACATAGAAGCCTTGGCACTCCGGGCGACTATAGTAAATGGCGGTATCCGCTGCTTCGTCTTCATCAGACTCGGGTAGTGGAGCCTGAAACTGATCGTATGCGAAATCAATCGCCATTTCTTCTTCTTCGTCATCGTCCTCGTCCTCTTTGTCATCAGCATCGAATTCGTCCTCATTTGGCTCTTCGTCTATCCCCACCTCATCACCTTCGTCATCTGCATTGGTTTACCATTCCTCCGAAAAAGCCATGCAAAAGGGATGGTGTCAATAGATTCTTTCTTCTCTATAGGTATCTCCTCCGGGTCCTCTTCTGGATATGAATCTTCAGGTCTCGGTCCTGCCCATGGTTTCCCCGCCGCTTTTGCGTCGGACGCCATCCTAAGAAAGGAAAGATAAAGAAAACTTCTAAGGTAATGATTTTAAGTTACTAAAATTATAAGTGATAAATTAGTAGTACAGACATTTTACAGAGTTTCTACGTTACAGAATTCGTAATCTCCATTTCCTAAAGCCTGAAAGTTCACTAAACTTAGGTTTTGATACCAACTATGACACCCCGTTCCCCGGGCATGTCGGGACATATGTAACTTATAAGTTACATATGTCCCGACATGCCCAGGGAACGGGTTGTCACAATATGCTTCCAAATGGTGGGATAAATTTCAAATTCCAAAAGAATATCATCCCGATTATCTTCAAAAGTATTATTCAAAAACCTTTCCCATCAAAGATTCTTATGCAGCCAAAGTCCAACAAATCTCCTCTTCAAAATCTACAGCCTCCTCTTCATCAGATTTTGTCAATATCAATTTATCTTCAATTAAAACCAAAATTTTATCTCAACACCCTCAAATTTCCAAGTTTGATCTCAAAAAAGCAATTCTTAAAGAGATGACCTCTCAATTAAACGATGATGATCTCCTTGGAGAATTATTATCACCAATAAGTCCTCAGGATTATAATGACGACAATGAAGATGATTGTTTTAGGATCAATTTTGATTCCGCCTCTCTATGAATGTAGTGACCCGATGTGCTCATTTATTTATTAATTGATTTATTGACATACTGAGGTTAACGAAGTTGGCTTCTGATAATTGATCTAATATCCAACACATGATAAGACATTGGGGGATACTAAATTAAAAGTTCCGTAATGATAGAACATTATAAAATGTTTGATTTAAATTTTGTTAATAAAATTTAGGGATTAAGTCTTGAATTAATTATAAAGGAATAGGTATAGAAATATTCTAGAAACATGCAAAAGAAAAAAAATAATTAAAATTAAAATTAAAATTTTTACCGTTGCTCACTTCTCCCTCATTTTCTTTTCTTGCTCCGTAGAGAAGGGCTATATCTTCACTATTTTTCTAGATAAATAGAGAAGCTTGCGCAAAAGCAATAAAATGACCATCAAAGTACCATTTTCATTTGCCTTGCCGACACCCCATCTCCTCCTTCCCTCTGTTTTGGTTCTCTAGCTTCCATGGGAGGATTTTTAAGCTCCCAACATCCGTTCTCAAGAATAGAGAAGAAGCATAGAGTAGCTACGCACTCAGCCTGTGCACATGTCCCCTTCCTCCTCCTTTGATTCCTTTTTCTTTCTCTGTCTCGGGGGTCCTAAGCTTTTAAGACTCTCTCTTTCTACCATGGATCAAGCTTACATTCTTCTGCTAGGGCTACCACTCTTTCTATTCTATTCAGACATCGTCAACCTCTTCGCATCTCTGGGACCCCGACCTATTTTATTTTTGAAATGATTTGAGCGTTGATGGAATTGGAATTAACACTTAACCTTGGTGATGGTTTAGGTACATGTTTGGAACCATGCTTGGATTCTAGAAATGGTTTGAGAAAGCAGTCCAGTCGACTGAGGATGTCGATCCAGTCAACTGACTTGGTAAGTTCAGTCGACTGACCCGTGGCGGTGGAGAAATTTTGGCTTTCCAGTTGCCTCATCCAGTCGACTAGGTTGGGCATCCAGTGACTGAACTCCTGAAGTTTGTTGTGCCTATAAATATCAAGAGCCTGGAGATATTTTGAAAAGTTAGCTTTTAGGCTATGTTTTGATTTTCTCTGCATTCTCTCTAGATTTTAAATGGCCCGGGGCTTGGTTTTCAGTGATCGAACAGTAGCCTCATGTTTAAACCATGTGGTTCGGATTAAAAAGCATATTTTGTGCTTTTTCTTGGATTTTAAATGATATGGACTTGTGGATGTTCATGGTTTTTAAAAGGGTGGTTTTAAAACCGGAGGATTTGTGAAAATCTTAAAAGAAAATGTGTTTTTGGAGGTTTGGATCTAACCCTTGCGGTTGAGTCTCAGCTTTTTAAATGTTTGAGGGAAACATGTTTTAATGGTTATTTGATCTCTATGTTGATGGATGACGTGGCGGTGGGCCACTAGATCTCTTTTTATACATGTTGATGTATAACTGTTTACGATTTTTCATAGTTGAGCTACGTACTGATTTTTAAATGATTCATTGGATGTACCATGTCAGTGTTTAGTTTGGGTACTTTTTCTCTCGATTTTAGCTCGTAAAGAGCAGTTGGGTGCTTCTTCCCTCAGTTTTAGCCCGTAAAGAGCTTGTTGCTCTCGTGTGTGGCTGCATTATTGTAATTCTGTATAGAACTTGTCATTACCTAGCAGGCCTTAAATGGTCAGGGATAGGTAATAGGAAGGAGTCTATAGTTATTGTCTTTGTCCCTGTGTGTGACAAAGTCTGTACATAGAATTCATTTTCTTTTCCTCGGCTGTGTGTTCTGAGTGGAAAATATCATTTTATCTTTCCTCGGTTGTGTGATCCGAGTGGAAAAATAATGTTTTGGTTACTATTTTTCTATAACTATGAAACTTGTTACATTGTTGAAATGCTTAGTTTTGAGGATGGAAAACCTTTTTGAGGCTTGCGTTAGCCTAATAGGAAACTTGTGATTTTGGGATATAAAACCATTTTTGACTCATGTGGTTGAGTCACCTTTATGCTATGTGATTGCATATCCTGCTTTATGGCTTTATAGTCTATTTTTATTGGACTTCAACTCACGTTGTGGGATTTATAAAACCTTTTTCAGGTGAACATTGCACTGTAGGTTGACCTTGAGGTGCCCGAAGGTGGTTGATGACACGACTTTTGTTTTGTTTAGATAGGTAGTTTATACATTTTTATATATTTTCATGTTTGGATGTAACATGTTGTAAAGCATATGTATTTATTATGGCCGTGGGCCGATGTATGCATGATTTATGCTTTCGAGAGAACCATGGGTTGGTAGTTATTTTTTGTAATTTCTTACTACGTGTTTCATTGGTTGGTGCAATGGTTTACAAAAAGGGGTTTTCAAATGGTTTAGGTTTCATTCAAACTCTTGTGCTTCGAGGAAGATTTTTTTTTGGGTAATTAAATGTGATATAAAAAAAATACACGAATACAAGGGCCATATCCCAAGCCTTACAAACCACCACCAAACAAAACCAAAAGCAAACAAAAATAGGCTTTAGGCTTAGCCATAATCAACTAACAAAGAACAAAGCAAACAAGGCGTTACACGAACAACCAATAGACGGCAAGAGAGCAATGCAAATAATTACAAACAGAAAACAAGAAAAACAAAACTAGACCCCAAGCCAAAGATAAACAGACCCAAACAATACCCATTCAAGCCAAAGCCAAAATCGAAGATCAAAAAGCCATCCAATAAAGGCCCAAAAGCTAAGAAAAGCATAGAAAACAACACACACACCCGGCCCCTTACACAAGCCGTAAGGGAAG